>JBBJLR010081926.1:0-10635 GCA_037577145.1 Brachypetersius gabonensis | reverse complement strand
ACACACACACACACACACACACACACACACACACACACACACACGCACACACACACACACACACACACACACACAGACACACACACACACACACACACTCACACACACTCACACTCACACACACACAGACACACACACACACACACTCACACACAGATGCATACAAAAGCTGTGGTGAACCTTTTGAAAAGAAGTAAATCTTGTACAGAAAACACTAAAATATGGCAATTTCTGCACATTTTAGCACAACATTCCTGTTCATGACAGATATAAAAACAGCTTTGCCTTATTTGTTTTATTTTGTTTCTCAATGTGTTACACTCATCAAGTGTGTTGTATCAACCATGCGCACCTGATCCCACATGAACAAAATAAAGCACATCAACAGAATTCAGTCTTTCACTTCTTTTAGCCATGTCCGCTTGGAGAGCTGGTGCAGTGTGAGCTCAGAATGCTCTTATATGTTTCTCCTGAAACCTGCTTCTCTATGTGAGCCTCTAAAACACTTACTAAGTGAATTAACATCAGGAGTGTTTCAGTGTCATTTCATACGAAACGAGCTCTGCGAAGGATGTGGGATTAGATAAAGAGGTGAAAGAGGTCTAAAGTTAAATTTAGAAGCAGCCGACGCTGAACCTGAATGCTTTCTAAATTTAGAGGCTTTTGTTTACATGGACAAATATTTGTAGCAGATGTTGAAATAAGGTTGTGAGTTAAAGTCCGGACTGTGCAAGAGGTTAAAAAGTTTTGCATGTAAAAGCATAGAAAATAGATTTTTCAAAATATTATTGATCCATAGTTATAATTCGGATAATATCTGAAGTGCCTTATTTATCATGTTATTGTTTATAGATCGTAATCCAATCCAAAAGTGCCATTAAGTTTAGGAAGCATTGTTTTAACACACAAAATGTGAATAAAACATTAAAGATAAGTTTCAGGAACTGCACATTTTCTAGGAAAACATTACACATGTTTAATGTGCCATAAAAAGCACATTTTTAGGACTGTTTTCACTATTAGATGTTACCTAGTTTCATACACATGTTGTTACAGTAACAGTTTTACTGCACTCTACGTGATCTTGATTTCTATAACTTTATATCACTCCACTCCGTCTCCGTCTATCGTATCTTTACTCTGGGCCTGATAACCCGTGTGGATAGAAGGAGATCATGAGCACTGAGAGATAGTAAATGCCAGATGACATTCCAATAAAGGTATTGACCTGCATGAGCACGATAGCAGCACACACACGTCCTAATAAAGTAATCAGCGAACGGTGTTCAATCGCTGGGATCCTGTACACACTCAGACTCTAACCGTCCCACTGAACTCTGGGCCATAGAGAACATCACGGTGACACTGAGCTTATCAGGACACACACACACTTCTTTTGGGGATGACTTGCAAGGTCTTCATCTATTAATAGCCTGCTAAAATGAGCTCAGTCAGATAGACCCTCTGCTAAAGCCACAGAAACAGCCAATACAGAGAATTTCAGTCAAATCAAACATTTGGCCTTCACTGGCCCTGACTGGCCCTGATTGGCCCTGAGTGGCCCTGACAGGCCCTGATTGGCCCTAAGTGGCCCTGACAGGCCCTGATTGACCCTGAGTGGCCCTGACTGGCCCTGATTGGCCCTAAGTGGCCCTGACAGGCACTGATTGGCCCTGACTGGCCCTGATTGGCCCTGACTGGCCCTGATTGGACCTGACTGGCCCTGATTGGCCCTGACTGGCCCTCAGTGGCCCGGCCCTGACTGGCCCTGAGTGACCTGGCCCTGACTGGCCCTGATTGGCCCGGCCCTGACTGGCCCTGATTGGCCCTGACAGGCCCTGATTGGCCCTGATTGGCCCTGATTAGCCCTGAGTGGCCCTGACAGGCCCTGACAGGCCCTGAGTGGCCCGGTCCTGATTGGCCCTGAGTGGCCCTGATTGGCCCTGACTGGCCCTGATTGGCCCTGACTGGCCCTGAGTGGCCCTGACTGGCCCTGATTGGCCCTGATTGGCCCTGACTGGCCCTGACTGGCCCTGAGTGGCCCTGACTGGCCCTGATTGGCCCTGATTGGCCCTGACTGGCCCTGACAGGCCTTGAGTGGCCCTGGAAAAGGGTATATATAAGTGATGACAGTTCTCTAACCCTAACTCTAACTGAATGTGTGTAGTGAGTTAAATCAGCTCAATTAGTACAGCTCTTATTTTTTTCCCAAAATGTTCCCCAACTGTAAATAACAGCAATGTGTACATATTTCTATTTAGAAAATCTGTAATATGACTAGAGATGTGCAAGCTTTAGCATATGACTGAAGTTATAGTTAAATAGTTATTATTTTACAGGATCCTCTAAATTCTATGATGTTTCACAAACAGCTTATCACTCAAAACCAAAAGCTTTCTTTGACTCAAACGATTAAAAAAAACGTTCTTTTAACAGCATGAACACGTGTTCTAGGTGAACAGAAATATCAACATTCACTAGAAAGGGATTCAAAAGCCTCACTCCAGATTAAACACGTGAAGAGTGTGTTGTGGCACATCACTCAAGAGCTAATGGGTGAGTGGGGCAACGACAGATAGTTAAAATGTTACCAGGGAATCTGCAATAAACAGTTTACAGCAGGGACTGAAGTTGTAAAAATAAAAAAAAAGTGAATTGAGTGCCCGGCTGCATAACTGGGGAGTGATGGACTGCGAATGTCCACCAAGCAGATCTTCTCATCCCTTTCACCACTATAGTGGTAATATTTGATTTGCTGTTTGCATGTTTTAAGTCTCAACAGATTTCTTGTTGAGGTTCTGATATGAAACAGTCTCTGTTTGGACCATGATGTGAGGCTGAAGTGAGCATTTTTATATTTGTTCATTTCACTTAGAGGTGCTACAGCCTCAAACCTGTCCAGGATCCAGAGATGGTTGATTTGATTTGATTTGGTCTGTTCTGTATTGCTGCTGCGATTCTGTTTTGCTGTTCTGCATCTTTGCTTTCTCTGCCTCCAGAATCCAGTACCTGTCAAAATACTGCATTATCCTCACAGTAGAAGTTGTTAATGTTGTCTTGTCTAGGTATTTTGTTGCTCTTGTTCTTGGTTCTGTCTGCACTTTAGTGTTGTGTTATGTTCTGCTGTTGTGTTGCACCATGGTCCTGGAGCTAACGCTACTTTAGATTTGACCCAGATCACCTGTTTCTGTTTGTACACGAGAAACCGTGAAGAGGAATTTTGGGAGAAAGCTTCTAATGTCCAAACTTTGTCCTCATTTTCAGAACAAAACCTCTCCATTTTCTCTATTTTTCTCCATTTTTCTTAATTTTCTCAATTTTTCTCCATTTGCCTGTTTCAACAATTTATTATAACTGGACGGATAAAAATGTTACATTAACTTACATTTAAAGGTCAGATTTTTCTTCACCTGTCAAGTTACTTTCTGTGTTTCAAACAGTGATGATAAGTCATAAGATACAGGCTTCATTTTTCCCAGATGAATCAGGTTTGTGCTGTGAACTGAGAAAACATTTAAAGTGGATTTCTATTGTAATGTCTTTTATTGCAGTCTTTTTGAATATATATTGGATATAATCTTTTACAGCAGTGGTGAAAGTCTGTGGTGCCTCTAAAAACTTCCTCACAGAAAGTTATTTCACAAAATAGACATCAGTGTGTTGCCAGAAGCCCAAAAAATAGTTGTAGGATAGTTTTTAAAAGGTTTTTAAACTGGCATTTATAGAGGAGGGGTAAATGAAGGGTGTAAGAAGTCAGGCGTTTATATGTTTATACCTCTAGTTTATGGCAATGTCTTACATCTACATCTTCCCCAGAACTTCACTTCTGTTGAACAGACGTTTGTCTAAACTCTTTTAAATGTTAATGGAAAATTATTACTAGACTGTGCTTTTGTTGCACTGTATGCATCATTTTTTACCTGAAATAGATTTGAACTGTGAATCTATCCTGCATTAAAGAAATCCTGTGCAGGTTTACCAGTTCGCTGAGTCCTGAAATATACAGATTGTTCTAATTACACTGAATAATATCACAAAGAGTCCATGAATTGTAAAAATGACTGGCTGGTTATACAATCCAAGTTTCATCCATAAAGCATCCATACAGCAAGTAGGACCAGAAAACACTTTACTGAGAATAAACAGTAAAGTCCATGTTCACTTATTTTACACAAACACAAAGCCATATTAGAGCTGGTACTAAATATGGCCTGAATTAAACTGGGCTGGTCAAATATTACAAGGGGGCGCAATCAAGACTAATGTTGCATCAGCTTGGTAAACAACTGATTTGGGCTATTTTGTCTTGTCTTTTGCCAGAAACTGAAAAAGCAAGTCTAGTAAAACTGTACCTTCACATTCCAGAGCTGTAATACACTTACCCTTTAAAATAACAAAGCCTAGACATTACACTCAACCCTGTGTGTGTTTCCAATAGTGCAAGCACTAAACTGTGCAAGGCAGGAGAAGCCCAAGACTTTTACTGGAACGCATTACACAATGAACCAAACATGTAGCAGCATTTCTTCCCGTAATTTCACACCAGAGGCGTCTTAAGTGTCTTTATAACCCCTGAGAACTGGATTTAACACAGGAGACACCATCAGTTTCTTGTTTGAATTTAGCTTGACCCCTTTAATTCCTGAGATGTATGTAATTTCTCACTTTCAGAACTACACAATGTTTAATAACTAAATAAGAAACTTGGATTTTAGGGGGCTTTTATCTTTTAAATCGTTATTTGCAGAACTCTAGATATATATACATTAACATATGTGATCTTTGGGTTCCAGATTCTTTCAGCAAATGTATTATTAATATTTTTTTACCTGGAGCTTTTGATTCGGAAAATCCCTACATTGTCTTTCAGTCACGGTTACTCGATATAATAAATAGCCCGGCAACCATCACAACATATGAGTGCCAGCCTCACCCAAACAAATCCATGCCTCACTATCAATAGTGTTGGATTGTTCAATGCCTTACAATAATTTAGTAGGACGCTTAAATGACTTAACATTTACATTTTCATTTTATGCCGTTATCTTTATCGCAGTGCACTGATTAAGTGTTGATAAAGCAATAAACCTTATTTAAATCTCTGCCAGCACTAATACATTTGTTGCATTTCATGAGTTACTTTATTGATTAAAGGCGGGTGATGCGGAGACACTGTGGGTTCTAGGTCGGGTTAAGCCAAAAGAACAGAGTACATTTTCTTCCACATGTCACTGCATGCAAAGTCATCCAGTAGAAATCTGAACACGACTGCATGCAAGCCATCTTTCTTGCACAGTAAATGAGCAGCTTCCCCAAAATACTGCACATCCTGATGCTTGCACACAGATTAGGTAAAACAAGAAGGCAGAGCTTCATGAGTTTGTGGTGCTTAAAAGCAACATTATAGTGCAAAACCAACATTTATGAAGCTCATGGCAGTATTTACAGGTGCATTACTGCATTCTGACAGAATCTTTTTATTATAGATTATACAAATATATCATGCAATCATTTGAAATCCTTATCTGGAATCATCCAGTCCTGACTGCTAACCAGTATTTTATTCACTAACAAATACACCCATGCTGCCAGGAACAAGATAAAATCTGTCTTTATCAAAGGCTTCAATCTGGTGAGGAACGCCTGCAGAGAACGTCAAACTACATGCGGTGGACAATCTAAAAAGGCAAAGCTAATGGGGTCATGTGACCCCCGTTGAAAGGTACTGAGCTGAAGAGAAGTTGTTAGCTGTTAGAAAGAATTCTAATATATTACTGAAAATATATGTGCATTTTTATGTACAATACTGAAAGCTAAATATCAACAAAAGCGTCGATGCTATCTTCACTCAACACAAAATGGATACCAGACATATACACCCTCTGTGTGTGTGTGTGGTGGGGGGTGTGTGTGCAGTGTGTGGGGACGGTACCTTGCTCAGGATACTTCAGAGGTGCCTAGCGGTCTTGGGAATCAAACCCATGACTTCCTGATCGCAGGGTAAACGCCAGAACCGCTATGCTGCCAGCTTCCCCATTGCAATGCACAAAAATCCTTCAATGTGATTCATGGGACCAGAATTAAATACTCTGATCTGATATTGATGGGGAATTGGCTCCAGTAGCGGACAGCATAGTGGATAAATGGCATTCCACCGTGTTTAGTTCCATTAGCTGAGCAGCTCCTGCGGGTCTAAGAGATCTAACAGGATTATATACTTCAAATATATCAAAGATGTATTTAGGGCTAAGACCACTGAGATTTGATCTAGCAGGGTAAGGAGAAAAGTCCAATGGAAAAATATCGCTCCGAGATCGAGGCCATTACGTCAAGAGTTACTTTATTTGGTCTTTTTTTGTTAACTGTGGTGTCCATTTACATCAAGTCTGAGTTCTATCTGGTGTGTATTTAATCTCCAAAGACCACAAAATAAGCATAAAATAAGCAAATTTAACCCCTTAACATCCAGTCCTCTCTCACATAACTCATTAAGTAACTCGAAAATATTAAATATAGAATAATAAGGATGTAGGCCTGCTATGAAGGATAAGGAATGAACCTGCTGGGCTCTGATGAGGAGTTCTGGTAAATTCCTGAGAAGAATGGCGTGGACAGACCATGATCTTCGTGATGTCTGGGTTTGCTCCTCGTGGTTTTATGGATGCTGTGTTAAAGGTTGTGGCAGAGCCTTGGGCAATAAAAGGACCCAGATAATGATAAAGTGCGGCAGGGGCTGGTTTTGTGAAAGGAACCGGGCAAGACTGATATAAAATACTGACCAAGGGTTGAAAGCAGTGGATTGCAATCCTTTAAAATGAGCAGTTTTAGAAAGAGCCAATGGTCTTTACTTCCATGTCTGACGCAAAAGAGGGTGGACCAGAGCAGCTTCCAAATCTTGCGGCTAATATGACCTTAGATAAGACGTATAAATATTTAGAGCCTGGGTCATATATGGCTTTGATTATTGATGTGCTCTAAATGCACCAATTGTTCTTGGTTTAATGGCACTGAAAGACATACAATAAGTCTGTGGTAGTTCCTGGTTAACTGTTGTGTTCAGCAACCAAACCTGTATCCTTTATGATGAAGAATTTTATTTTACCTTTTCCATGGTGTTTGAATCCATCCTGCATCTCCCGCCGGTCATAGGGGCAACTTTCCTGTCCCCAAGGCAATTCAAATCAGCTCCGAGTGGATCCTATTCTTTTCTAGTAGATGCCTCATAGACTGTGAACGTTTTTGGTCCTTTTGTCCAAAATTGCTTATTTGACTTTAATTGTCATTTGCTGGGAAGTGAAACCCCAGCCTAAAGCACACATCTGTATACCCCATAGTCGTATTATTGTAAAAGTCTTGTAAATTCTGTAAAGTTTATATCTGCTTCTGAATGATGAATGCAATTTTTTAGCAGAAATGAACGATGCTGCTGTCCTTATGTTTATGGAGCTAGACACATCCTGCCATGTCCAGATCCCAGCAGCAGCAACACATCAGTCTCATCCCCACCTTCATGTAGGAAACAGTTGCTTGTCTTTGTTATTCCTGTATTAAATCCATCCTGTGAGTGAATTCAGCATCCAAGCCTGTTTGGGTTCCTACCCTTGCTCCTTAATGTCGAATCTTCTCGATGCTCCTGAGAGATGCACTGCTCATCTGTCCATAACAATCAATGTTTTTTTCTATGAAATTTGCATAAAAAGAAATGCTTACTTCTGGAATTTGTTATATTTCCACTTTCCTGGACCTTTTCAACTGGTGTCCATTGTCCTTCATAATCCCTTAAAACGTTTCATTCATAACTTTCTTTACCTCAAGGTAACTACGGCAACCCAAATGACCTTCTCCACTGATTTCGGCGAAAGCGCCCCACACCTGTTGCTGCAGGTGCTGCTCTCTCTCATCACTATGGCGACGCCGTCACCCTGGACGTCTGTAAATCTGCGCTCTTGATATGGAAAACACTTACCCTGGTCTGAGGTAAGTGCCCAGCTGGACTTGCTAAATGGGGCACAACTGCCAAGGAAAACAGTGAAGGAGTGCGACTCGTGTTTGGTGAGTCAGTGGCATCCTGTAGAGTCTACAGCGGGTTTCTCTGACAGGAACTGAAAAAACTCCAACATGTCCTCAAAAATCCGCATTCGGAACTGAAAGGAAGGACATTCCAGGCAATAAAAGTCTGAGTGAACTGGAATTCTATCTCTATTTTTCTATTGTTTTCCTGGTTTTAGACAACTATTGAGCATCAGCGAGGGATTCAGTAGCACTCAGAGTTCCCCAGGAACATAAAAAAGACCCACAACTCAAACGGAAAACCTCCTTAAGAGCATCCAGAAGAACCTCTGACAGGAATCTAAAAGTTTGAGTGAAGTATGAATTGTGTGAAATCTGAAACAGACATCAGCTTTGACTGTAAACAACAAAATTCCATATGAGGTGGACTCTCTTGCACAGGGCTTGTCCTAACGAGTAATAGTCTTATCAATAGTCTTATTATTCTGTCAACATTACGCAGATATTACTGCTTTCTATTACATAAAACAACACACTCCTAAACTCCGTCTGTGTTACTAGTCATTTGCGGTAAGGTACTTCTCTTTGTACCCCAGCATTAGTTTATGTAGCATAAGGTGTTTGTGTAGAGGTTTTTCTCCAGAGATTTTATTCAGGCTTTCTTTGGCTTCATATTTGATATCGTTCTTGTCCGTGTGTCTCTGTGTGTCCGTACAGTTACAACATTAGCAACATGGATGATGATTCTCTCTGCTGGAGATCTACTCTTATAAAGGAAATAACACCTGGCTCTAATGTTTACCTGTCCCTGACCCCTTTGATTAGCTGAGTTCAGTTCCTGCCCTAATCTTACAGCCGGAGCTACACTCTGCTGCCTGATCAGATTGGGCACCCCTTCCCTAATTCAGCTCAGTGCATCGATACACTCTGGAAAACATACATCACTATGTGTTTCTTCATACCCATTTCTCTCTCTAGCTCATGTTCTGCCTCTCAGGCATCTGGACACTTGTATGCTTATCATGGCTGCTCTTTTGGGTCCCCTCTGAGTGCCCTTTTAGGGACTAAGAGATGCACTGCATTCTTTTTATAAGCAGCTCAGTGATAAGAAGAGCCACATAAAGCCCTAATCAGCAGCAGCACCATCCTGCGACGGACCACCGCACCAGTCCAGTGAAGATGGTAAGCAGTGTTTTGACTTTCTTCTCATCTTTTCCATTTTTTTCAAAATCTGTGAGTTTTTACTGTATAATTGTGCATTATTGTAAAACTATGTTTGATTAGGAATATGCCAAGTGCAACTGTAATAAACAAAACACATTTAAAAGAACAGAGGATAAGAAATTGTAAGGAGCTTTAAAACTATAAAATGAATTACACAGAAAACAATGAAGGGGAGAATCAGTAAATGGTACACTTTGAAACTTATTGAAAATTATATAATGATAAATTGTCCACGATACAAACCCTCTACACAAAATGATTCAGTTGAAAATTACAGTTGCTTAAAACAGCAAACTGAAAAAGGCACAATAATATGAAAGACCAAACTGAGTTGCTAAAGTTGGATTTTTTTGCTGTATCTTCATTAATAATGTTGATTTTAAAAGGCTAGTAAGAAGGCAGCGTCTAAGAGAAAGAATGCCCAGCGCGCCTCGTCCAACGTCTTCTCAATGTTTGAGCAATCACAGATTCAGGAGTTCAAAGAGGTGAGGGATATTAACCATCAGTGCTACAGAGAGACAAATATCACTCAGTTCTGATTGTTCAGTACATCATGGGATTCTTTACAGGCCTTTGGCTGCATTGATCAAGACAGAGACGGCGTCATCAAGAAATCGGACTTGAAGGAAACCTATGCACAGTTAGGTATGAAAGCATTTAATCAGATGCATGAGACCAAACCACATGAACTTCATCTAGTTTTCTTGGTAGAATTACAATTTTACTATTGGCACAGTGTTGAAGTGTATATATATATATATATTTACAGTAAACCCAGTCACAGAAAAGCCGTCGCGGTTTCAGTCCAACGCAGACTTTTTTGGAGAATCAAACTAATAATTGTTCGCTGAAACCCCTGCACTAATGTGGAAACCGCAGAAATCCTCCGCATTACTTCTTACTTTACTGATGTCCGGGCCGTATATAATATATGGCAATATATCAATTTTATACTAAACTAGATATACTAAACTAATTTTAAGTGCTAAACTAGAAAAATATAACAAACTAATTTTGTAACATTAATATTGACATAAATTCAGCCACATTTCAATTTAAAAAGAAACTATACATTTTTGGTACTGTTTAAAAGTAGCCAATCCGAGAACACGATTTATTTCTCCTTGCTGCTGATTGGCTGCTGCTCCCGTGGAGCGTCTCGAGTGTTTCTCCTGTTTTTCGTTTGTTCTTCTTAAAGCCTGTATTTTTATTTCTGTAAATTAAATATATTTTAAATTACATTCACAAATAAATGATGAACACTGCATTTAAAAAATGTAACAATGTAAATGACTGTAAATAATAAAATAAGACTGTCACTGTTGCACTATTCTGCCCTACAAAGGCAAAAGACCTTAACTTCCCAGAGTGTGAAACTGAGAAAAATGACTTTAAAGTTTT
>JBBJLR010081916.1:0-10635 GCA_037577145.1 Brachypetersius gabonensis | reverse complement strand
TCAATCAATCAATCAATCAATCAATCAATCAATCTATCTATCTATCTATCTATCTATCTATCTATCTATCTATCTATTTATGTATGTATATATTTGTTTTTTCTTTGCTTTGTTTGTTCTCTGGTTGATCAGACGTAACTATTTGCTGCTACCCCCATTCCTGCGCATGCGTAGAGCGCCAACAGTTCGGAACACCTGTGTGACGTGAGAGTGTAGTTCATGTCCGCCCGGAACTTTCCACACCTGACCCTGAAAACACTCCGCTTTAAGATGGGTCTGAGGCGGCGGAGGGGGTTCTGTAACGAACACGGCTTCTGGTTCGGCCTGCTGGTGGGGAGCTTGGGTGAGAGGGCACGCTATTTATTCATTTATTTATTTATTTATCTATCAAAACTTCCTTGATGTCTGGTTTCACTCAAGATGGCGTTCTGCGTCCGAAAGTGGGACTGAAGAGGAGGGTTTTTATTGTTACTCAGTGCTTTGAGCTGTAAAACACGGTTGTAAAAGTTGTAAAATGTTTACACTCACGACTGGTTCTCTTTTAAACAACGTGAGGGAAGTTTAGTCTGTCAAAAAAAGTGCCAAATCAGTTTACCCGGGGTGGTTAAACGCCTAATAACTTTTTGAAAACTGATAAACACTATAAGGTGCTATTTTAATTTTTATAAATGTGTATTCAAGTGTCATGCCGACTTTTTCCCTCTTCATCTGTAATTGTTGTACTAGCGGCTAAACGCAGTTGGACAAAAGTTTTGGGACGCTTACTATTGCACCCATAGGTGCTTTAATGACATTGCCTTGAAACACAGACTATAGTGTATAATGTTAATATCAGTTTTTTAATATGGAGCTACCCCTCCTTTGCAGATAGACCAGCTACCACTGTTTTGGAATGCTTTCCACAAGATTTTTGAGTGTTTCTGTGGGAATTTGTGCCCATTAATTCTGTATTGCATTTATGAGGTCAGGCTTTGATGTTGGACGAAAAGGCCTGGCTTGCAATTTCTGTTCTGTTGATAGGGTTGAGGTCAGGGCTCTTGTACAGCCAGTCAAGTTCTTCCACACAGAACTCATCCAACTGTGTCTTTATGCACCGTGGCACAGTCGTGCTAAAATAGAAATTGTTTGTCCCCAACTGTGTCCACAAAGCTGGAATCATCATATTGTCCAAAATGTCTTGATCTGCTGAAGCATTGTGATTGAAGCATAAAGCATCAAAGGGACAGTACATTAACAAACTTTTAAGATTTCTGCCGTATAATGATTTGTAACGTTTACTTGCCGCAGTGTAATGCTGGTACTATTTTAAACTGCATTCATTAGTCATTATTTTTGTATCTTCAAAATGAGAGCTTTACAGAAGAAAAAAAATGCAAGTTATCGTTTCTGGTCCGATCAGCAAGAAATGTTATTTGCTGGCATTTTCAAACGATATAACATCAGCAGATGAAGGAACATCAGGTTTTCCCCACAGCAATGCATTTTGTATTTGCTAAGCTCAGGTTCCTACAAGAGTTCTTGAAGTGTCTACTTCCTTAGTAGTAGTGGTAGTAATGACATAACCATCACAAGCATGTAGCATCCAAAAAACTGTGCTTGAAGGAATGGTTTGCTTAAATTAATATTTGCACACTGGATTTTTTGTATTTTTTTTGTATCTTTTTGTATTCCTCTAATTGCTTTTTTATGTGAATGAGTTGTCACAAAAACAGTTCATTTAAGACTGGCTGCTTTTTTAGTTCATTTTCCGTTTGTGGCATGACTATGCATGTGGAGCGTTTTGGTGAGTTCCCGTACTAGATCAAACTTTAATCAAACAAAAAAAGAAAAACATCTCGGTTTCCAAGTTAGGCTCTTTAAAATGAATTTATCAACTGTTTCACAGGGAGATATGATAATTCAGTTCAGCACAGCAGGGAAAAAAATGAAATGAGCTGAAAGGAACCCCCCCCCCCCCCCCCCAAATCCAGTTGGTTGTTGAAGACACGGTTTCAAATAAAACTTTACAGCCACGCCAAACGTTCTGAAGCCATGTGGAGCCTCTGAGTTGTAATGATTGAAGGGTCTATTTTTAAGCATTTTCCATCGTTTGCTGGCAAGAGTTGGTCTTTCCCCGCTGACATAAAACCTTGACAGTAGCGACTGAAATTCATGCTGTGCCTGAGGACGAGCCGTCATTCTTCTGGCTTGGCCTACATTTCGCTTATGAAGCTGATATTTTTGGGCCGTATGTCCATCACTAACATTTTTATTAAAGCAGCGTAAGTTGATGTGGTTTTGTATAACAGGGCAATGCGTCTCTGTAACATTCCTGTGTAGATTCTCTGACATCTGAGTCCCTCTGGGAATACCGGGAAGAATTCCCAGTCTGTTTTTCTTGTCTCAAGATTGTTTGTCTGTTAATTATTCCTGTGGGTCTTTGCTAATATGCCAGGGTATAACTTAATCATTTCACATCCATCTGCACTCCTGGTTTTGCTTCATTTACACCTGCAGTGCTGAGTCGCCAGCCTGACTCACACTGGATCACAGCCACACGGAGGAAATGGCATCAGAAACAAGATTTTTTTTGGTGCTTACTGATAGTTTAGTGTGATCATCTTGAGATTGTTTCATATTAAGTTTTTTTTTTTTCAGATTTAATACATCTGACCCCCACATAAAGGCATGAAATGGGGTGAGGCAGTAAGCATTTAAAAAAACAAATACAATAAGCCAGCACAATTTTATCTATAGGTTGTTTTTTCTTTGTTTACTTATTGTAAGGCTCAGTGCTCCAAGGAGAGGAAGTGCCTCCAACTTCACACCACATACACAGGCCTGTGGCAGGGCTTTAGCAATTTTATTTTGTTGAACAATGACGTAATTGCCATTGCCACTGCGACTTGATCGCTCTGTTTTTTTCTTTATCTTTGTCTTTTTTCTGGCAGAAAAAGTGCTTCACTATTCCTTATTATTCACGAGTCAATATTTACATTGTAATGTACATTTTAAAAAATAATATTAGCAGAAAATGTCCATAGACATTTTTTTTAGGTATCAGTTATTTCCCTATTCTTTCAGCCACATTAGTGGAGAGGACATGGATTAGTAGCTTGGAGCCAACAAATGTGCAGAAACTGCTCAGTGTAGATTGTTTACACTTACCACCATAATGACTGTAGCGAAGGAAGCCTGGGTTCACGTCTTCTTTCATCACTGTGTACGTTGCCCACTGCTCTGTGGGGTAAGGGTCCGTTTGAACTGCCCTCCCCCCGTGTGGAAATTCAGAAACGTGTCCTCCCCAGCTTGCTTTTCATTTGAAATTTCATTTCATTTGAAAATCTTCTTGAAATTGCCCTCAGATTCACAGCCTACCTTTAAAGGCCTTTGAATGCTGGCTCTAGCATCCATTTTGTGTGCGCGCGTGTGTGTGCGCGCGTGTGTGTGCGCGCGTGTGCCAAAGGATAACAGCAAATGTGACGAATTGCTTAGTTAGTCTTAAAGAGTCAGAGTCATGGATTTTTTCCCGCACTTTCTTGAGATGCAAGGTTTTAATGTGACGTGGTCTAAGGGGCTGTGTTCGATCCAAGACCTGCCTGAAGGAGCGCTTAATCCGCTCTACTTTGGGACGGTTCATCTGTTGTGAAAGCAACCAAACCAAATTGGACGAAACGATATAGTTTAATGCATTATGGGTATCAGATGAGAGAGGCCAATGGAAAACCTGATGATCTACAGGAAGATCGGCAGCTAATAACGAAATGATCATTTAGGAGGAGGAGGGCACGTCTCTTCTCCCCGAAGAGGCGCGCAATGCGCCGTCTGCGAGATGAATGAATTAGGAAGTGGGTTTGGAGTTGCAGCCGCGAATCAGGTTTGGAAAAAATACATTGCACTTACAATGTAATGCGCGAGGATCAGCGCCATGAGCGCAATGCAAAGCTGTTCCTCCATGATTATTGAAAGTGGCGCGATTTTCTGGTGCTGATGGTCTTCGCGGTCTATTTTGGTTCGTTTAGAACTCTGCATATGTGAAAGCAAATCATACCCACGATTGTCTACTACATTGTAAACTTTTTGTGACTGGTGCGGACTAAAGCAATCGAACTATAGGTGTGAAAGCACCCTAAGATGTACCAATAGCCTGTTTTAAATTGACAGCATCTGTGATTTCACAAAAAAAACAGTGCATTCTGCAGAAGATAAGTCTCACCGACTTCTAAAAGAGTTTTTCAGTACTCACTGCTTGTCAGGTGCGTCCTACTGTTAGAACGGGCGTCTTTTATTTACAGAAATTTGTCTTAAAAGTGCAGCAATAAGTTCTAAATAATGATGAGACTGGAAAATGGTGACATAGGCTATATAAATATATATATATTTGCACATACACACATACATACATACATACATACAGTGGAGTATTTGACCCCTACTGGATTTCGTAAGTTTGTCCAATGACAAAGAAATGAAAAGTCTCAGAACAGAATCATTTCAATGGTAGGTTTATTTTAACTGTGACAGATAGCACATCAAAAGGAAACTTGAAAAACTAAATTTAAATAAAAGATAGCAACTGATTTGCATTTCATTGAGTGAAATAAGTATTTGAACCCTCTAATAAAAAAAGACTTAATACTTAGTGGCAAAACCCTTGTTTGCAAGCACAGAGGTCAAACGTTTCTTGTAATTGATGGCCAAGTTTGCGCACATTTTAGGAGGAATTTTGGTCCACTCCTCTTTGCAGATCATCTCTAAATCAGTAAGGTTTCGAGGTTGTCTCTGTGCAAGAGTAGTAGTAGTAAAATGTGCAGAGTAGTGGTCACCAACCTTCCTTGTGGAGATCTACTTCCTGGCTGTGTTTAATATGCTGCCCCCTCCTTCATATTTAATGTTTAAGACAACCGGTTAATTAGCCCAAACAGGTCTTGAGACTAGACTTCTTAGGAAGGTGGATCTCAAGGACCACTGCTCTACAGTGGCCCAGACTGCTGCTCTGACTCTCCTGTGAAGTGCTTGATGTAAGTGTTGTGTCTGGTGTTGGGTGTGTGAGCAGGGAAAACTGGATTTGTTCATCCTTGCTGCAGCACGATTGAGAGACTTAATCCCTTCTAATCTGCTTCAAAGGCAAGATCGAATCATCTCTGAAAAACCATCATGATGTTTGGATTAGTGCTCACCTGTAAGTAGTGGTGAGCAATATGAGAGGCACCAAGTCTCAAAGGTGAACTTGTTTGGTCAGGAAATGAGTAGGACAAGATTAAACCGAGGTACTGAGATCATACAGAGAAAAGATTAAACAGTAAGTGAACAGAAAAGTGTCAGAAAACAGATCTGGTCAGTCATGTACAGAATGTACAGGACACTTCACTGAATTTGAATATTCATATGCCTGCATTACACCTAACTCAGCCTTTTATGATCACTTACAAAAACCTTGGTAACACCTTACTGAAGAGCAGTTTTCAAAAGTCTACATGATGCCTACATAAACCATTTATGACCTATATCTGCATTAGCATTTCTAAAAGTTTATTAAGCGTCCTAAAGTCTACTTTAGTCAGTTTCATCTCAAAGTGTACTGACAGTGGACATATGTTACAATAAGCCTTTAAAATGAATATGTACTTGATCATGTCTGTTATAAAAGACTTACAGGTGTCATGTAGCCTTATGTGTAAGTGTGAAGTGTTCACGAGATTGTTCTCTACATTTAACCCATTCACCAAGTAAAGCAGTGGGCAGCCAGGAACACAGCACCCGGGGAGCAGTGTGTGAGGACGGACCTTGCTTAAGGGTACCACATTGGTGACACTGGCAGTCCTGGGATTCAAACCCACGGCCCTCCAACCACCAGGCCACTAGCTATTCTACAGTAAAATGTTTCCAACAGCTTTATAAAGGCTACATACAATGTCCAAAAAGACATAAGCAAGTGTGTTTATGCTCATTTAAGCCAGACTTGTTTAGGATCTAAAGTCCTAAAGGGCCAGGACATACTAGTATGTGCAAGCAGTGTACTGGCTATACTTGCGTGTATGCTTTATGTAAATCTGTCTGACGCTTTTACACAAAGCGACTTAGAATTCAGGAAATTCCGCCAGGTGGCAGTGCAAGAAATCATGTATCACATATTTACAACTGGGAATATGCAGTGCTAAAAGCACCATAAATACTTCCGTATGTCATCATTTAATTTGACTTGATTCAAGGCATCAAACCATTTATCAAACATCAAAGCATTCTGCCATGTTGATAAGTTATGCCTAGTAAACAAATATGGGGACATCATGCACCCAAAGTTTTGCTGGTACTGCAATTCATGCACAGAGCCCTTAGCTTTACACTGAAGCAACAAGGATGATTTAGATTGCAGATAACTGAAGCCTACACACTATCCCTTGCTGATAACAGTATGTCACCACATAAATGTATTAGAAACCACATAAACAAGTCTATTGGTCATTCATAAGTAAGAACAAGTTTTCAAAGTTGATTTCTTTAGTCTTCTTTGCTCAGTCAGTTTGAGGGGGATGTGGAATAATTTAGACATGTATTTAGCACTGAGTGAGGTGTAATATTGTTAGTTGTTAGCAACCTTAGCTTTGTAGCTCCAGTGCAAAACCACAAAGTAGCATCAGACTCCAAACATGTCTTGGCCTGTTGACTAAACTATGATTTTGAGTAACTTAAAATGGGACAGATGGGGTAATATGTAATATATGCAATTTCACTGTTGCTATCTTACCCGAATTGAGCAGATTTCTAAATTGCAGCTAATCGCAGCTGTGACCCCTCTCACCTTTGAGCATTCGTATAATTCTGCCGGCAGCACTGTGATGCGGGGACTGTGTTAGAGATATGAATGTTATAGCAGTTGCTGTGGGGACAGATGGCTCGTCAAAAGACTCTCAAGGACATTATGAACATTGGTTATTCTGCTCTCTGTTCAGCATTTCAGCCTAAACTTCTCTGTATTCTTCGGGAAACCTTGACTCTGTACTTCTGCGTTTCATTTAGTGGCTGTTTTTCTTTCTTTTCTTTTTTTTTGATCAGAGCACCCATTATACTTCTCTGACATGTCTTGAGAAACTTTCTCAAAAATGCCTGTCAGTGCTTAAGCCAGCTGATATTATAGCATGATTACAGTGATGCCTAAAAGTACATTGTAGATTTACTGGTTACACCATACTTGGAGAGTCTCCTTTGGATTTGTCTGCTGAAATAAGGTATAAAGTTAGCTGGACAAAAGCATTGGGAGACACCTCTTAGTTGTTGAATGTAGGTGGCCCCTTACATCCAGCTTATCAAGATATTTTGGACAACGCCATGCTTACAACTTTGAGGACACAGTTTAGGGAAGAACCATTTCTATATCAGCATGACTGTCCCCCAGTGTACAAAGTAAGGTCTATAAAGACTTGGTTGGATGAGATCTCTGTGTTAGAATTTGACTGACCGCACAAAGCCCTGACCTCAACCCCATCCAACACCTTTGGGATGAACTGGAATGGAGATTGTGAGCCAGGCCTTCTCATCCAACATCAGTGCCTGACCTCATAAATGCTCTGCATGAATGGGCACACATTCCCACAGAAACTCCAAAATCTTGTGGAAATCCTTTTGCAAAGGAGTACATGTGTGTCCTTACAGTGTTGTCTGATGAGGGTATTGCTAAAACTGGCAGTAAAATATGGCACAAACAGACACTGTAACAACACAATGCCAACTACTGGATATATTCAGAACTGTGGTATTGAAATATCTTGTTCATTATGGTTCATTATACAATTTCATGTTTTAAGATTGGCTTTTATATCGTTTTCATGAAAAAAAAAAATGCTACAGTGCTCAGCATCACACATTAATCTTGCTTCCACTGGGAATCCCTATGATGTCAGTCAGTCATTTTTTGTGCCTGAGCTATAGGCTAATAAAGTCATTTGTGCATAGTACGCGGATCAGGACTCACCGGATCCAGGCACACACAGATTTTTTTTAATGAGAACCTAACTCATTGTTTTATGTGAAAATCTCCACAAAAAAATGAATAAAAATTTACTAATTTGGCCTGGTGGTTAGGGAGTTGCCCCTGCGATTTGAAGGTTGTGGGTTCGTATCCCAGCACAGCTAGTGTCACACAGCTAGAGCACATTTATCAGCTTTTTATCATCAATGGGAAAAGGAATACGAGTGCATTGCTTTGTGTTGGATCTAAAGAATTTGCTGAAAGAGCATAACGTTGTTGTGAGAGAGAGTGTGTGTGTGTATGTGAGAGTACACTGCAAGTTCTCATGTTGAGAGCTCTTGGCCGAACAGAAGGGACAGGCCAGACCACATCCTGAGAGAGCCATCTCTCTTCAGACCACTTATCTAGTGTGAATTATTCACTAAAGCGATATGACTCCATATGATATGCGACTATAAGGGGTCACTTTACTGTATAATACTTCAATGTATTAATAATAATCTGCTTATCTCTTGTTTGTATTCTTTCTCTATTGTCACTCTCTCTCTTTCTCATTGCCTCAACAGTGCTGCTTTTACACCCAGTGTGTTGTATAGAAGTGAATACTCCTGAGTATATTCAAGCAGTGCGTGGAGAGACAGTCACTCTGTCATGCTCTTTCTCCTCCTCCAGTCGCCCCTCCTCCTCTCTCTCTGTAGACTGGAACTTCAGGCCTCGGAGTGGGGGCCCCACCCATACTGTGAGTGGCTAAGACATCATTGAAATCATCCTTTTAACGCTGCAATTAATTGTTGTTGTTTTTTTTTCTCAATTAACCAGTGGATAGAAATTTTATCATCCCCTAAATCTCCTTTAGGATGCTAAGAATTTCAGAAGGACACTGTAGATTGTCAGAACATTGTAACACATTATAATGATATAATATAATCATTTTTGAAGCCCTGCTGTTAGCAAACTTAAGGTGAGGTAAGCATTACTTCAACATTTATGAACACATGGTTTACGGTTTCCTAAGCCAATTCATCTTCTCACTGTATTATGAAGATGGTCTACAACAGTGTTACAGTCCTGTTGCACTGAAAGCAGCTAGTCCACAGCGACATCTGAGAAGCTAATTTCCTAATGTCTTCAGTGAAACTCCAGAGTGCTGTGCCTTTGGCTTACTAGAGCACATTTATCAGCTTTCTATCATCAACTGGAAAAGGAATACGAGTGCATTGCTTTGTGTTGGGTCTAAAGAATTTGCTGAAAGAGCATAACGTTGTTGTGTGAGAGAGAGAGAGTGTGTGTGTATGTGAGAGTACACTGCAAGTTCTCATGTTGAGAGCTCTTGGCCGAACAGAAGGGACAGGCCAGACCACATCCTGAGAGAGCCATCTCTCTTCAGACCACTTATCTAGTGTGAATTATTCACTAAAGCGATATGACTCCATATGATTCGCCATGAAATGACTCCGCTGTTCTGAGAAAAGCCCAGTGATGGAATGACATGCTAACGTGAAGTACTGGACGTGCTTTCACTTTGGGTTGGGTTGTCTGGAGCAATTGTCAACGTAGTCTCTGACAATAACGATAGGGGAAAATAGATAATAATAATAATAATAATAATAATAATAATAATAATAATAGATAATTTGCTTGTTTTTTTTATAGCAAAAGTGATTAAAAGTGTTTATGACTAAGAAATGTCCATGGTTTTGAAAATGCAGTCTTGAGCTGTGCTATGATTTATGGTATGATTTATAAATGATGCTATTATAATCCCATATTATAACAGTAGCATGATAACATGCTAATGATAACACACTGCATTTACTGTTTTTGTAACCCTGAAGAATTCCCTGTAATGCTAATCCAGGTGGATCTATTTTCACATGTTTATGTATCAGCTAAGAAAAATATCGGCACGTTTGCATCAGCACATCTATAGCACTGCATCCTGAAAGATTTGAAAATAATGTTATTGGTTGTTAGCTGAGGGCCAAATTGAAGTGGAACTGACTTAAGGAAAGAGTGCCTTTTTTCCCTCTGTCATATCAGTACTGTCATTTTGGTTCCAGACCATAAATCCAAAGCTGTGCCGAAGTGGCCGGCTGGCACAAAGCTTCTCCGACTTTAAATATTCATTAGATTTTATTGATCGAGGGTCCGAAGACTGCAAGGTGTGAGTGACAGAACTCAATGGAATCATGAGAGAGAGACAGAAAGCGAGAGGGGGCTGTATGTAAATTAATAGCTAGACAATGCAAAGTTAGTGAAATATTAAGAGATTGAGGATGATCTCTTGCGCAGGGAAGTGTGTGGTGAATGAATGAACACATGCGAGACTGAGCCACAAAGAGTATGTGTAAAGTTGTTTGTCTGGAATGAGGTCAGTGAGTTTAAAAGTGTGTGGGTGCATTTGACTGTGTGAAGTTGGAGTGAGAGTGAGTGTGTGTGTGTGTCATTGCAGTCACTCTCCGTAATTAGCTCTCAGTGGAGCGATGATGTCATAACAGTATTAGAGGAACAAATTAATCTCTCTCTCTCAATTGTTCCTTCTCTTTCCTGATCTTTTATGCATGTTTTAACCCTTTTGTGCAGAGAGGAAATCCAGCTTCATTTTGAACGATGATTTGTACTTACATCATTTAAGATTCATTATCTACTGTTTTACATGCAGCACATTGGTCATTGAGGGCTTAAAT
>JBBJLR010081855.1:0-10637 GCA_037577145.1 Brachypetersius gabonensis | reverse complement strand
CCCCCCAGGAAACCACCCCCAGGGAACCCCTAGATGCCCCAAGCCCAAATACCCCCCCCCCCCCCCCAAGCAGCGACCAGGACCTAACCCGGATGGAATCGTGGCGCCCACCCACAATAGGTGATGGAGCCGATCAAAGGAGCCCAGAGAGATCGACCAAATGTTGCAGCAGATGTTGTGTCAAGACTAATATAGTCCAACAAATGCTCTCTATATTGTGTAATATTAAGGTTATTTTTATTTTTCCAGTTCATCTTCTTAGCAATGCACAAGGCAGGGAAAGCCATGTGGGTTGTGTTAACCTCTCCACGACTATCACCATGTTGCAGCAGGTAATGCACAGCCCCAGACTGCAGGGATCTGTACACAATTCCTGGAAGCTGAAAACATCCCAGTTCTTGCATGGCCAGCAGACTCACTGGACAGGTCACCCATTCAGCATGTTAGGGATGCTCTGGATCTGCGTATAGAACAGCAGGTTTGTCATGGTGTGGTTCTGGGAGGGAAATGGGGAGGACGCCACAGTATACTCAGGGTAAACATAAGTAACACACAACACAAGAACAGAAACAAGTAAATGCAAAAGACGTTCAAACACAGCAAGGGAAACACAATACAATGAACACAACAGGATGTAAACAAAGACAAGGCCCATGCTCCTCAAACTAACAAGGAAAGCAAAACTTAGTCTTGAGGGCTTGACCCTCCCTCGCAGTTCAGCGAGCAGGACACGTGGACGAGGAAACAAGGTCGGGCATGCGCAGAAACAGAAAAGTCAAAAGGGAGGAACACGGACCTGTAAACAGAGAACATACAGGTAACCAGGACTAACTACAGGAATCAAAAAGTACAACCAACACCATGGGGGGAAGACAAATACAGACTCAAGGAACAAGGGATCAGCTGGGGCTTAAATAGGGAAACAGAAACGAGACACAGGTGACACTCCTAATAACGGGACGCGATACAAATGGAACATAGAGACTAGATAGGGAACAAGGGGGAAAGGGAGGAAGGGAGGACAGGAGGTGGAATGGGATTGAACCAGACACGGGGAAACACGGAAATAAACACAGAAAACTAATACTCAGGGGAAGGGGAACGAAATCTACAGACGGAGAGCGAGGTGACCGTTACAGGGTTCCAGTTCCTGCCAATATTCAGCAATTTCTCACAGCTATTGAAAAGGAGTGGACCAACATTCCACAGCCCACAATCAACAACCTGATCAACTCCATGAGATGAAGATCTGTTGAATTGCGTGAGGCAAATGGTGGCCTTTTAATGCTGGCAGTCTACAGCTAACCTGTGTAATATTCATGCTCTAATCAGAACCTTGTTATGCCACAGCTGTGAGGTGGGATGGATTATCTCAGCAAAGGAGAAGTGCTCACTAACACAGATTTAAAGAGATTTGTAAACAGTATTTGAGAGTAATGGGTCTTTTGTGCAAGTAGAAAATGTTTCAGATTTTTGTTCAGTTAACGTAAAATATTCATACCAAGTCATATCTCAAAACCAGTGGTGATGATTGGGGCTGTGTTTATTAAGTAACCTAAGCCTTCAAATACAAAGTCTTAGAAATAACAGCAACACACCAACCTCCACAACAGTACACAAATAATGAAATCTAAACCATGATCTATACTTCATAAAACAGAAATGACAAAAAAAGGTCATGAAACAGTAGGCTATTTGCAATTACACAGATCACATGAATGCTCTCAGAATTAAGACACTCACTGTAAATGAAAATGGGAATTAGAAACAGTGTTGTAGATACTGTTTATTAATGTTCATATTAAGATCAACGGTGGTCAATTGGTCAATGATGGGAGAGTAAAAGTCTCCTCAATAGATCACTGTTCTCTGTTACTCTGTCTATGATACGATCATTGTTAAGGGACACTTCTCTGCAGCTATAGGCATGAATGCTTCCAAGTGTTCCTGTGAATTCCTGTGCTGTATGTTAATCGATGTTATTCTTTATATACTTGAGGAAAAAGAAACTTCTTTCACAAGCTACCCGTGTCACAGGCAGAGTGAGGAGAAACATGTCCTAAATCAAGGATGTGATAGGCGTCTATTAGGAGATTGTACCATGTAACATGCTGGTAGCAACATGTGGCGCATCCTTTACAGGACATGCAGATACTGTTTTTCAACTACATTTTTTCATACTACAGTTCTGCCCGTTGCATCACATCTGGGTCTTCTTTTACAGTCCTAAATTTCTACTCATTAAGCACAGATTGCTTAAGCTGTGGCCACTGGACTGCCAGGCAGTTTACCCCACACTGCAATGTAGCAGGAGTTGCCCTGTTGTCAAACTTGAGCAAGTATTTGCTACGCTCCTGGTATGCAGCATCAGGCAAACCTTCAGGAAAGTTTCTTGGATCAAGGAGAGCCAAATCTGCATAGAGGGGAACCACAGGTTAAAAAGCACTTGTGAATGCTCTCTGTAACTGTGCCCATGACCTGGTCATCATCATCTTTCATTTTTCAGTTTTCTTCACTGACTCAAACTCTCATGCCATTTTCTTTGGGGAATCTTCAGTGGTCAGAACCATTCGTTGAGCTGACAAGATGTCTAAAACAAATATTTTAAAAGTGGTGGTGTAACTTCAAAAATCCGAAGAAAATGCTGCATAGTCTGGTGGCATAGTATGGTCCTCTCATGCCAATTACCTTAACAACATCAACAACATGTTCCAACACCTGCCGTCTCTTTCCTACCTGATGTCTGTGGGCCACTATTTGAGGACCATTTGGTAGCCTGGCAATATCAGCTTTTGTTGCTAGTAAGCACCCTGTACATTTTTGCTTCTTTCAAGCTTTGCTACTCTTTGACTGAAACTAGTTTCATCTGGCCTGGCACATGCTAAACAAACGATTTTCCTCACAGTATGTGAGCTAGGGCTGCACGATTATGGCCAAAATGATAATCACGATTAGTTTTTGATCAATATTGCAATCACGATTATTAATCACAATTATTCATTATTTTAGGTAAAACACATTTTTATGTCACTTTCAATTTTAAACAAACAGTAAATGAACAAGGCTTTCAGTTCAAAATTAAACCTCAAATAAAAAAAATAAATAAAATAAAATTTACCAAAGATACACACACACACACACACACACACACACACACACACACACACACACACACACAGACAGGATTCAAATATTTTTCAGAGGTAAATTACTGAATTACTGGGTACAGAAAACATCGCCTGCACCACACAGCCAGACTGTCTATCACCGCTGGTACAGAACAGAATCTCGCCAGCTGTTTGGATTTTTCTTTAGTGAGCCCTGCCAGTCGTAACCCACTGATGGTTAGTTTGTGAACATGTCCCAAACTGCCAAATATCAGAACTATCAGTCTGCAAGAGAAACCTAGATTACTGATCTTCGTAATTACAGGCTGGTGCTTGGTGATCTTATCTTTAAAGGCCATGTCCATATACGCATCATAGACACAAGCTATCTCAAGGACAATGACCTGCTTTCTGTCATCATCTATAAACACAATATCAGGGGTGTTAGGGATGTCACAGAACACATCATCAGAGCTGTTGAACCAGTGTGGCACTATGCGTGAGTGTTTGTACATGGACACATTGTTTGGGAAGAGTCCTTTGTTTACAGTAGATGGGGGAGAGGGAAAAGTGCTGTTATTGAGAATTATGTCAATAGCTTTTGACCTGCAATGCTGCCATAGATGGGACAGTTTTTCTCTGCTTACGGTCCGGAGCTGCTGCTGTTGGTGGCATTACTCAGCTCCCCGCCGGCTGAGCGATGGCTGGATGACGTCTCTCACGAAGATCAGCTGGTTCTCAATCCAGGAAGTAATGGAAGCCGGTGTTAATTCCGTTGGATGTTTATCGCTCAGGGGAAACTTTTTCAGGATTCGTGACACGTATTTCAGCATTGGTAATCCGAATTCCTTCCCGCTGCTGTGTGTCGGTCGAAATGTTCCACTGTGGAAGAAGACTCCGATCAAAATGGACACAACCTTACACCATTTCGCAGGATCTCCAGAACATGTGAAGTAAGTTCTTTCTTGGAGTAACTTGGTATCCAGTAATTTCCTGAAGTGTCTCTCGTGGATCTCAAACTTTTTCCATTCATGCGGGAGAAGTTGGCGTACGGAGTTGTTAAAATCCGAGGAGGTATCCTCATTCGCCGATATTCGCAGGACAGGGTCGTGGATTTGCTGCCGTTGTTTGCAAATGCGGCCGCTGATCAGGGCTTGCTTAAAAGCCGATCGTAGTGCTGTAACCAGACACATGCTTAGTACTAGTTTGTCCAAAGCTAATTTCCTCCGCTGCATTTACGATGGCAGTTACAACGGCTATTCTGTCCCTCGGGTTATTTCTGAGGTATGTGTTTCATAAGTTTGTTATATGACAGGTCGTTCTGTAATTGATTGTAGCAACGTGTCAGTAAATATGTTTATACCTGATCTTCTCTGGGCAAAGCCTGCCATCTAGTGGGTTAACAGAGAAACGCCATGTAAGAGCTCAAGCAGTGTTTTTTCTCCCAGCCCTCGACAGGGAAGGTCCATTTCTCAGTGTCTCTGTAAATTCCTGCATCTGTTGCTTTTGAAAAGGCATAATCTGTAAGTGTGGCAATACGATTGATTGTTCTCACTTATTAGTACCTTGTTCAGTAAAGTAATGAGTTTCTTGTGTGTTTAGGGAGTTTGTTACATTACTAGCATAAGCTAGCGGTTGGTGCTTTATTTAGCCTGCTAGCATGAAAACATACCAGCATGTGGCGTTAGCTGTATTTCTTGACATGCTGTTATTGTCGATGCTGAGATTGGGTTGTGACTGTCTACATAAAGCAACAATATTGAATGTAATCTTTGTGTATTTGTATGGGGAGTGAATACACTGTATTCTGTTTCTGTTATTACAGTTTTACAAAAAAGAAAAGGATCAGTAAAGCTTTGAAGAATGCGACACGGCCTCCTGAGTTTTTTGCTGAAGCCTTTTAATGTTTAGCTCTCTGCATAAGTTGGATAGAGACATTCAACTGAGGGCAGAAGAACGGGTGTGGTTTTGAGTTTTTAGTTTGCCGTGATTTGCCCCAGAGACACGGTAATCATGCAACGTACTGCTGCGCGCACACACACACACACACACACACACACACACGCACACCAGGTTGCACACACTCTCGCGCACACACACACACGCACGCGCGCGCACACACTATCTCATACGCACACACTCTCATACGCACACACAAAGACACGCACGCACACATTCACTCACACGCACTCCTTTTTTAGGCAGATTACTGAAGCCCTAATCTCTTGTTCACCCCCTGGGGGTGGAGGTAGCTCAGTGGGTAGGATACCTGCCTACATAGGTTCGAATCCTACCTTCAGCACCACCACTGGGTCCCTGAGCAAGACCCTTAACCCTAAGATGCTCCAGGGAGAGACTGCCCCCTGTAGTTAAAGAATAAAAGTCGCTTTGGATAAAGCATCTGATAAATGCCGTAAATGTAAACGTGGTTGACTGAGAAACTGCTTGATCTCATGTGCAGCAGAGCTGCTATTAAAATCGCAGACGATCATCTCAATTTAATCGTGCCATCCAAAATCGGGATCTTGATTAAAATTCGATTACTTGTGCAGCCCTAATGTGAGCCTCTTTGTAGAGATCAACTAAACATTTGTGATTATCTGACTTGAGGCATTTTAAATATTGTGACATTGATCCCTCATCCTGGAACTTTCTGTACTCTCACGGTCATCCATTTAGCTGCAGATATCTTCATCCTGAAAAAATAAATGATTAAAAAGATAAGTTATAGGGTATTATTGATTGCAAGATACCCTAGAATGTATGACTTAATTCATTTGATATTTTAAACGTCATTTTACACTATTACACTAAGCCAGACAAATAAAACTATTAACACATTCATTACTAATTACAAGATAAATCACTATTCATTATTCTTAATAATAAACAAGATTTAGACAAATCGCATGTATGTTTGAATGTTAAGTGTCCACAATAGCCCACCACGCAAGACAGAGATTTTTCCTCCCTAAATTTTTTGTTGAATATAGAGGCTTATTTAGCCCTCTTTCCCACTTGCTAGCATGAGTGTAGGGCTGCAACTATTAAATATTTTTGGAATTGAGTATTCTGTCAATTTTTTCACTGCTTAATCGAGTAATCGGATAAATCGTACTTTTGTGTTTTTATCAATAGTGGGTTATGCAACATGAAAGGCCTCTAAAATGAGCAGTAACTGGCTGTTATTCCTCACAAAAGGTTTTTATTCAAAGTCAACACTTTTATTAGATCAAAACTTCAAACCTTTGGCTTATTGGCTCCAGAACGAAGCCCATTTAATCAACCTTTCTGGGAAACATGTATGATGTTCACTGTATCCTTATTAACAGTAATGAAAAAAATAGAAAAAAGAAAGAAATATATATGAACTTACAACAAAGAATAACTAACATTGTCTTTTAGTCTGTAACAGAAAAGACGTAAAGTACATAAAGCAGTCCGGCCGCAAATCCACCGGTTGTAAGGCACTCAGGAAGCATCTGGCCACAAAGGCTGCTCGCAAGAGCGCTCCGGCCGCCGGCGGCGTGAAGATACCTCACCGTTACAGAACCCTCATTGTGGCTTTGAGAGAGATCCGCCGTTACCAAAAAGCCACGGAGCTGTTGATCCGCAAGCTGCCCTTCCAGCGCCTGGTGCGTGAGATCGCTCAGGATTTCAGGACCGACCTCCGCTTCCAGAGCTCCGCCGTCTCGGCCCTGCAGGAAGCCAGCGAGGCGAGACTTGGTGGGTCTGTTTGAGGACATGAACCTGCACCGTCCACGCCAAGAGAGTCACCATCATGCCTAAAGATCCATGGAGAGTGGCTTAAACTAATTGCGTAAACAAATAACTGTCCCCAATACTTAGGCTGTCCTCCACGGTGTTCTTGCTGTGGAAAATTTTGTAATTTTCTCTGTCTGTATGCACTTTAAGATTTGTTTGTAAAAGATACAAACAAATTTATATGTAAAGTGACCGCGCAGGGCTTTACTTCACATCTCCTGCTCTGAGCTCTTCGGTGTAAAAAAACCCGACTCCCTGCGGCAAAAATAGCATGTTCTCCAGGTCACACGCCCCACTATTTGAGAAGGACTGGTCTACAAAGTGGGAGTGATAATAGGTGGACTTTGGTGACGAATTAAACGAACATTTTTTGAAATTGAATCATTCGAGTTACTTGAATAATCGTTTCAGCCCTACATGAGTGTTAGGAGTGGATGGTTTATTTTCCAGTTTCATTCAATATCATGGTCTTCTGTCTAGCTGCAAAGATGACCTTGCTACTGACGAGATTAAATCACAGCCATCTCCCGATTCCTTTATATTTGTCTACATTTGTATAATAAAATACATTTTAAATCATGCAAATCCAGCTGATAAAAGCTGACTAAGAATAAATGTAGAATAGGCCTGTTTTATGTCGAGGCTGCTTACCAGTACCTCTTCCATCCATGAAATTTGCTCTGCTTTAATGCAAGTTTTTAAAATCCTTTAATTTTGAAAGCACGGTAATGCGAGCGTTGAGCTATTTAATATGGACAAAAGTAATGGGACACCTGAGCCCCACGACAACCAGCCAACACGTACAGCGCTCCCATTACTTTTGTCGCCTGACCATTACACCAAATGTGACTAACACTAGAACGATGGCTACTGTATATACCTATAATCTGTGTGCATCAATTGACGCAGTGCCCAGAAGATACTTCTGGTAATACACTGAAAAGTTGTCAACCACCATAAAAAGAGGAAGAAGCCTGCTTCAGCGTACCTGCTCTGTCTTTGTTTTTGCGTTTTGATGTTTTGGGTTTAAGGTTTTTATGGAAAGATATGAGTGTGCACCAAGGGGTGTGCATAGATAATTGTCTGTGTTGCTATTTTAGCACGCAGCAGCAAACCTCCAGTAGAACAATGACTGATTCCTCACACAGAGAGTTGTATTTACAAGTGTATTTATAGAATAGACTGTATAAATAATGTACTTGTAAATATAACAATAAACCACTATATACAAAACCCCAACAAGAAGGAATCTAAATATGTACAAGTATTTACACAAGCAGTACTTACGAAATGCCGAAGTGGAGGCCAGACAACACCAAAGAAATGAAAGTAACAAAACAGGAATCCCTAAACCTGCCTAAGCCAAAACTACCTTCAAAAACAAATGGTGTCTGCCTGAAAACCCCCACAACGTGCTAAACAAACAAAGTACTACAAAGCCAAATAAAGATCCACTAAGTGTTAACATATAAAGCAAAGCTAACCCCAAGCAAGAAAAGAATACAAAAGATCAGAGACCTTAACTAAACAAGAAACACACGAAAAGTCTCTGGTCTCGCAAGAAGTTCAGAAACCGCAAGTTTGTCTGAACCAAACAATCGCTCTGGCAAATGCGCTCTCAAGTTCGTGTTTGGCGCCCATGCGCTTCCATGTTTCTGGCCTTTTCACAGACGTCTTGTGCTCAGCGTCCAATCAGGGTCGTCAGTCACGATCGTCCAATCAGCTGTGATGATTGACATCTGTTTGGGCCCATCAGCGGTGTAGACCTCAGAAACACACTAGGAAACTCCAGAAAGATAGCGAGAGAAAACAAAACATACGTGCACGGGAACATAAGTCTTGTCCTTCTATTTTAGTGTTTTAAACTTTCCCCCACCAAAATTTCAAGTTCTCAGTTTATTTAGTATTAGTTATTTTAACCTTTCTTCTGTGAACGAGTCTTTGCCTGCCGCTAATACTTTTTTTTATATACGCGGGTGCTGTTGGAACATAACCCCCTTAATATATATATATATATATACAATACTGTCTCTCATACAAACCACTATACTCTTACACACACTACTATACTCTCACACACACACACACACACCACTATACGCTCATACACACTACTGTACTCTTACACATACACTACTATACTGTCACACACACTGCTATACTCTTACACCTATACTGTAATGATGTGTGAGAGAGTTTGATTGAAACGGAAGGGAGTGTAAATTCTCAGTTTCTGACTGGCCATCTCGTTTTCTGATTCGTCATCATAAAGGAGGCGGGATATAAGCCAGACTTCGGTGCAACACCAGAGTAAATCCTGCGTACCTGTTTAGACCGGCTAGCAGAACCAGAGCTGGAGCGGTTAACCTCATGAGTGGCGCTTTTTTCTGGAAGATGGACATCAAAGCCCTAGAAAGGGTATGTTGACAGAATAAGATTTAATATTTTGTAATATAACTTATGATTCTCTTTCCTTTTAAAATTACACTAACATAGCTTTCGGGAACATGCCTGTATCAGTATTATATTTAGGAGTATATTTTGCCATCACAAAACATAATTGCTACTATGTTAGCTTCATTTTGTAGGCATGCTAATGTCTAAGGCAACATGAATGCTACAATGTTAGCTTAATTTTTAAAAAGAAACAGAATCATAAGTTAGATTTAAAAATATTAAATCCTATTCTGTCAACATACCCTTTCTTGGGCTTTGATGTCCAACTTCCAAAACATCGTTGTATTTCATAGCAAGGAGCGCCACTCATGAGGCTAAATGCTCCAGCTCCAGTTCTGCTAGTCCAGGGGTCGGCAACGTTTAACACTTAAAGAGCCATTCGGGCCCGGTTTTCACAAATGAGAAATTTTTCAACAAATCCTTTTTTCATCTAAAATGAAAACGCTGCATATATTGTTTTTTACTTTTATGCTGTGTATTAAAAATAGGCTAGTGTGTTGCTTGTGAAATTAAATATAATAAGAAATCTATAAAAAAGAAACAAAAAATGAAGATTAAGATGTATAAAGATGTATTTTAACATCACAAAATCACAATAATCTTAAAAAAAAAGAATAAAAACAAAATACACTTAACACTAGATGTATTTTCATCAGAATCAGAATTGCATCTATTGACCTATTGGAGCAGCAGCAGCTCTGCAAGAGACATGGGTGTGATGTAGGAACATGTACACACATATCTTTACATATTGTTGTTATTTTATACTGTTGTGCTTGAGAGACTCCATTGACTGGAATCAAATCCCTAGTACTCACACACTCGGCCAATGAACGCGATTCTGATAGTGGTGTGTGGGATGCAATAATGTAGAAGTTTCAAATTGCAATATTTAATTAAGAATACAAGATCATTTGTATCAGAAAATGTATCATTTTAAGGGAAAAATAAGTTGGTCAAATTTCATGGCATCTACACATGTCAAAAAAGTTGGGCCAAGGCCATGTTTACCTCTGTGTGGCGTCCCCTCTTCTTTTTATTACAGTCTGCAAACGTCTTGGGACGGAGGAGACAAGCTGCTCAAGTTTTGGAATAGGAATGTTGTCCCATTCTTGTCTAATACAGGCTTCTAATTGCTCAGCTGTCCGAGGTCTTCTTTGTCACATCTTCCTCTTTATGCTGTGCCAGATGTTTTGGATGGGTCTCTGAATCTTTGTATGATATCATGCACCTGTAGATGATGGTAACTTCAAACTCTTTGCAATTTTTCTCTGAGAAACTCCTTTCTGATATTGCTCCACTATTTTT
>JBBJLR010081785.1:0-10638 GCA_037577145.1 Brachypetersius gabonensis | reverse complement strand
GCAGGCAGGTGTGAGCGCATCTGCACACACAGTGAGGCCAAGACTTTTGGAAGATGGCCTGGTGTCAAGAAGGGCAGTAAAGAAGCCACTTCTCTCCAAACAAAACATCAGGGACAGATTGATCTTCTGCAAAAAGTATGGCGAATGGACTGCTGAGGCCTGGGGCGTTTTTCAAACGTTTTATCAAGCACATTTTTTATTGATATCGATCACGTGTCTATCGCGATACATATCGTTATTGTTTTATTGCCCAGCCCTACTGGAGATTTAGTGAGTGTTTAAGATACATTCCATTGATATTCAAAGGGAAAGGATATATTTGTATCCTATTTTATAAAATAAAGCAATAAATGGATTCAGGACTGTGTATTGAGTCAGTTTAGCTTAACATACATTTTCAATAGAATAGTTTTTAAAGTGTCCATATATGAACAAACCATAGCACACAGTGTGAACAGCATGAAATTCTTCCTCTATATTTAATTATGGTGTCGCTATCAGACTTGGGATTCAAACCCACAGCCTACTGATTACAGTGGCAATTCCCTAACCACTAGGCCACCAGCTGCACAGTTTATGTTCCTGATTTTTTCATGTTCTCTGACAAAAGAAGATGGCGTATGATGTTTGTATCCTGAGTGGACTGAGATCAGTACTGAATGCTTAAGTACTGGCTTTAAACGTGTTTTTATTGAAACACTAAAGTTAAGACAGAGTATGTTCCAGACACTCTTCTACAGCACAGGTAGAAAGCATATTATAGCTCAAAGCATAGTACAGCACACAAAGTGTGCAAAGTGTTTTCTTTCAAGCTAAACTTATATCTGCTGATATTGGGATGATACCCAGTATCAGATCTCTAGCTAAGCGGTTACCAGGCATCCCATAAGTTATCCAGTCAGTCCAGTCTGGAAGACTCTGAATCAGTAGTGTCAAGTGATAATGTCATTGCGAGATGCAGTAACAGAACAAATCAAAAGCGATTTAAGCTGAGAAATGGGGCAAGGGTGTGAATAGGGCCTTGGACCGAACCCTGTGGCACACACATCCTGATCTTTATTCATCATTTATTCATTTGTTGACGCACAATTCACTTAATCATTCAAATCAAATGACCCGGAAATTTAATGTTGGTGTTATTTTTGCAGTTTTCTATCAAAAAAGCTGAAATGTTATCAAAATGTTCAGAGCGTACAACAGTAATTGATTTTTTTTTAAAAAGAAAGCGAGAAAAACATTTTGGGCATACGCGGATAGCTCGGCTCCAGGAAATCAATTTGAAAGTGCTTATCCAGGCTTATCTTTCATCATAGTTGAACATGCAACGTCTGATCATGGGATGACAAACGTTGATACGTTCCCTTGAGGTAACGTTGTGCATTGCATATTGAGTGGAAATGGTCCTCAATCTTGATACCTAGACTGCCAAATGCATTATGGGTTATATTATTACACATATTACATTTTACAAATGTCATGCATTTACAGCAGTAATGTTCCTATTACATACAAATAATAGCCTGGAGGAGACATAGGCAGATTTATCACTGCCAAGCTACAGCTGTGGCGAAATTACAGACAGTTCTAATGGATTTTTTCCCTCATCCTTTTCATTGTGTGTGTGTGTGTGTGTGTGTGTGTGTGTGGGTGTGTGTGGGTGTGTGTGTGCGCGCACGAACACAGGATAAGTCCACCTCGGACGAGCAGCGCTCCTGGGACAGCTTTAAGACCATGACCCCCGAGCCGTCATGCGGCTCCGGCGGTCAGAAGGACAGAGTGGAGCTGCACAGTAAGACATGGGACGCTTCCTCCGCAAACACTCCGGACACATCCGAGGGAGACTTCCAGACTGAAGTGTGAGGAAAATAATACATGCATCTCTGAACAAACACTCATCCACACACATCCATGGTGTGACTTTTTACCCAGAGGAGAATCTAAAGGATTATACACTTGTGTACCGCTGATGGGGACAGACCAGAACAAAAAAAAACTATTCTATTCCTATATTTTCACAAGGACGCTTTCAATGAAAGAAACGGGGCTTGAAGAGTATATGGGGAGAATTTTTAACAAACACTTTATGAAATGTCTTGATTTTACTCCGGAAAGGATTCTCTTTCACCTGTTTGATGATTTGGAAATTACAACAAAAAAAAGGAAAAAAAAAAGAATATTTCTGCACCATTCTTTTTATAGCGAGAGAACAAAAAAGAAAAGAACTGATGTTTCGCACAGTGTTCAGCACCATAGGGTTTCGTTCCTCCTTTCTGTCCTGTCTTTTCCTAATGGATGACTCAAGCTCTCTGCTTTTGGTTTTGGTTTATTCAAGGGGGATGGGAGGGGGAGGTTTAAAGTGGTTCATTAATATGTGCCATCATCTTTTTTTCTTCTTACTTCTTTCCAGTTTTTTTTTTCTTTTCATTTTCCCCCCAGCATTAAGCTGTATTCACTTGATTCCTCGACGAGTCCCCTTTGAACATTAGATTTCCTTTTTTTCAGGTTTCATTTGTCCCTCATTTTGTTGAATTCATTTACTAAAAAAAATTGGAAGAACAAAAAAACATATATAATAAGAACTAATTTCTTTGGTTGTCAAGTTTTCATGGAAGTAGGTTATTGTTTCTGCTGCTGTGTGAATGTGTGTTGTATTTAAGTTTCTAAATGACTGATAGCAATCACATATTGGGTGATCTTCACCCAGCATATGGAGGTTTTATGATCAAAGGGGGGAAAAAAACAAGCTCTTACCCTTTCTTCTGTTATGGTAATGTGCAACTCTGCTGAAAATGGTCGAATGAACCATGGGTTTGCCAGTTCTTTTTAGATAAGATGCAGCCGTACTGCAGTACCTCTTACTCTTTGGCATCATCCACCCACTGCTTAAAGTGCTTATTGATTCCAGCTTGATTCAGTGGCTATCCCCTTAAAGCGGAGGAAATAAAGTCTGTTGCCAGTGACCCTAAACTATCTGTTACCACAAAAGTCATTCATAATAGAGGCTCGATAAACGAGTTTGTAAAAGACTATACTATAGTATAACAAATAACAATTGCGTCTGCCTCAACAGGGCTGAGAGGGAGTCATTAGTCTGCATCAAGAGCCTTATTCTGGTGTGAACCTCATGGTTTAAGCATGTAGGCATCCAACTCACCTTAAGCTGGAATGAAGTTGGTGGCCCCCGGAGGCTCCTGCCCTTGCTAAGTGATCGATATGCGGACTGGGCAAAAGCGGGACAGAGTAGCACCTCTTTTACTTCACATGAAAGCCGAGAAGGTCAAACCCCAAGCCAAAATGTCCTTCCCCAACACAGATTTGCACTCAGTAGTCTCCAGTGAGCGTAGGGCTTATATGTTTGGAAAAAGTGATGTGTTGTGTTTACTTCAGTGCACCTTTTCCACACAATAAAATGTTACATCAGCACAGTCAGCGCTAAAAGTAAGTTAGCTGACAACTGCAATATACATTACGGGCCACCCCAGACTCAGTTTAAGCCTAAAACTACTCCAAAAACAATTTATATTGGCCATTCATTATTGACATTGACAGTACATGATTAGGCTTAACCTGGAAAACAACGTCCAAAAGTGTGGTCTAATACTTTTAATGATATCAAGAAAATAAATAGGGATTTCCTAACCCCTTTACTACATTCTTCTGTGAAGGCTTTGGAACATAGTTCTAAGGATTTGAATTGATTGCACAGTCAAAAGAGCATTAGTGAGGTCAGGTACTGAAGTTCTGAATCACAGAGCCCACTCCATCTCATCCCAAAGATACTGGTTGCAGAGAACACAGCTCCACAGCTGATTTTTACCTCTGCACACATGACCATAAACGTATCTGCAAGATGGAGGAGGAGAAGGGGTTCGAAGGCAAGCACTGCACATGGAGGCTTTCAGAGACCATGAGATACATGCCTTCAGAATCTAAACTACACATCAAATGCTGGTTGACGATCCAGTAGCATTGTGAATGGGACAAGACCTAGAGGAATGGGACACAGGCTTTGTCCAAACTATAGGAAAGTGAGTGTTAAATCTGGAAACACATGAGGAAAAACAGGTTTTTTGTGTTTACATTCTAGCCTGGTCCTCCCTAGTGCTCATGTTCTTTTGGGTATGATGCCCACACTTGTTCACAGGTATAGGATTAACAATAATTAAAGTATTAATCAGCCTGTAAAGAAGCTGAAGTCAGTAATTAAGAGGTGCATCTACATAATTATGGATATACAGTGTAATTTATTTCCTTGGAAATTAAGCAAATTCAATGCATCACTTTTTTCAGATCAGCATCTCATTATGGTTTATTATGGATTACCAAGCAACATGCTTCCTTTGCATTGACTTAAAGGAGTCCTAACACCCCCATTCGCCCATCTGCTGGAGATTGAGAGCGTAAATTGAGACCCACCTAGACCCCACTTGTCGAAATGCTGAACAAGAGGTGTACTGAGGACAGGGCCGAGACAAAATGCTTACTGTTGCTCTGCTTTGAACTGCTTCTGCTGCTGTGTAGTCTTACATTCAACTTCAGCATCAGTGGTCGTGTTTCCTGATTATCTGCAACTCTGCTTCCAGACCTGCCGGGCATTTAGCTGAGTCAACTGTTATCTGTTTACACCAAGACTCGGGTACTGAAAATGAGCTTATTGCTGAATAGACGGTGGAGGTCATCATCGCTTCCTCCTTTCCATTGTCTGCAACTCATACCAATTAAGCAGGTCGTGGAGGATGATGTAACAGTAGACAGAGGCTCAGGGAGAAAGGGAGATAATTACCTTGGGGCTGACAATTTGTCCTGACATTTTCCAACATGGCGCAACAACCATCTGCTCAAAGATCCCTGAAGAAAGCACATCATCGAAACAAAGGCTCCGAGACAAAACCATGCCACTTTAACCTTTGAAAGTAATCCACGGTAATGGAGAGCATAGCTAACCCTTTCATCTCATAGGAAATAACCCTTTACCACCACTGTGACTATAATGAATTCCCACTCTATTTTCTCAACAGTGCGTTTGAAAATGGATGATATTGCATGGCCTCATTCGTTTCGGGCTATAGGTTGTTAATGTTCAAGTGGGCCGTTTTTATCTTTGTCAAGTCAAACCACTTAGGAATCGTTAGCATTGCCTTGAGTTATAAGTACACTAAGCCAAACAGGTAAGTGACCCATTCCTGTAAATCTGAACTCTTTGGTTTATCACGGAGCTACAGGCTCCCTCTATCATAGGCAGTGCCTACTTTTTTCCCCTCTTCCCAGTTTCTTTGCGATCGCTCTGCCCTTCGTTTCTTGGCTGTATGTAATATAGAGTGAGGTTTTCTCTGAGGCTTGATTCGAAGCTCAACTCGCAATGGTGCATATATTAACTGATGGATATCTGACTCCTGTGTAGTGTAGTGCTCCACCAGTGTTCCTTTTGCATATGCCTGTTTTTTCTTCAGTGACCCACAGCAAACACATCATTCGAAACTGTATTCTTAATGACCTCTCCCCCAGACTGCCCCGACCCTCAATGCATTTTGAATATATGCTTGTATTGCTCTCGAGAAAACTTGACAATTGCCTTATAGTCAAATTTATTTTATGAAATATGTATTTTGAATATGTGTATGTGTGTGCGTGAGTGTGTGTGCGTGTGTTGTGACATGTATAACTGACATGAGTATGCAAAGGCTAACATGAAATTACCCTACATGACATCATACAAACAATCCAATGAAAACATGCCTATTCCCAGGTGTTCTGAGTCGTAAGGATTTTTTCCATGTTACATCATGTTTCAAGGGTTGGCTTTTCCTCCAACCAGCAATCACATCTTTCCCACAGGCTAGAAATGTTGGCTGTCACCGAAAGCCCCCTTTGCCACATTTTTTTTTTCTGTTGTTGTTTTTTTTTATACACAAGATTGTACAAAGTAGTCCTCTACTGTTTTCATAGAGTGTTTTTTATATGAAAATAAATTTTCAATCCAATGTGTCAGTGTCTAATAATATTTCCTCGTAATTAGCTTTCATGGTGTGCATTTTTTAAAGAAGAATGTTCTGTATAATTTATAGTCATTTCGGGTGATTTTTCACTTTTTAGAAAATTTTCACTGTTCTAAAGTGGCGGAGAAAGAACACAAACATCTTAAAAGTGTTATGCCTCTAAGAGCCTGATGATTGAGACATTGTTTGCTAGTTCTTTTATGTTCTGAGAGAAGATTTTGGCCTAAAGCTTACCTCTAGTTTTTTCACTATCATCACCATAACAATAAGCTCTGGTTCCCAGTAACACCATTGCAAAATAATCTGAGAATTTTCACATCAAAACAGTTTGAATGACATCTCATGTATGTTCTCTTATGCTGAAATTTTGAAAAGATATTGGAATTCCTCTCTTCAGAGCAACAAGTGAAGTGTCCACACATCTAGATGACACCTACATAAGCGTTTCGTGACAGCGTGCATAAACCTCCATAAACGTTTGGTTATATTTATTCCTACAAGCTTCAGTTGTTTAACCCTAACATTACCTGAGGTGTAAATGTGTTATAGTCATGCCTTATGAAAGCTGCCCTTCAGTTTGTTGGACACTAACCAACTCCAGTGGACCAAAACAGAGTAATTCTGCATGACAGTGACTTATTTCTTCTGTCATGCAGAATCATTCAAGCTGGTGAAGGATTTCTTTGCCAGGCTGAATGATTTCTTTTTGGCCTGCACTCCTAAAACTCAACCATTAGAAGAAAGCAGAGACAGAGATAGATGTGTGTTTATGTGCAATGGAGGATCCACTGGGAAAGGGATAGTGAAGGACCTAAAATCCTAAACACTGAAAATGCAATTACTATTGCATTATGGTCTTATCTGATCCCTCAGGTTCAGCATTCACGTTGCCTCAAGGTTTGATGGAAAAACAATGAAGTGAAAAGGTATTTCTATGCTTGCAGGACTTCAGCAAACTACAGTCAGTGACGTTTAATAACAGGCCTCTTTGTAATTCAAGGCCTCTGAATCCTTAAAGCAACAGTTCTAATTCATATTTCCCTCTTGCTGAACGATGGTCAATTAGCCAAAACATATTGTTTACTTGTTCTGTTTGGCACTAGAGCTATGAGGCTAATGTACCTAACAAGCATGCACCCTTCCATTAGCTTTGTACAAACTGCATGTCTAATTCATCACGCACTTGCCTCAAACTGTGTGGATTGTTAAGCACTCTCAAATAGACTTGCTTATGTGGTTTCTGATGTGGTATGACATTGTTGCCCATAAAAAATGTATAAAAATACAGACAACGTTCAGGCGTTGCCTGCCATTCTTGTGTTTGTGTGTGTGTGTGAGACAGAGAGAGAGAGAGAGAGAGAGAGAGAGAGAGAGAGAAAACACAATCAAATCTGTTTGAGTTTAATAACATGATTTGAGGCAAGTCATGCTTTTTAGGGTTCAAGGGTACGATGCTAACCTGGTGGATAAGGGCTCATTATGTCTCTGTATTAGCCTTGTAGCTTCAGTGCTAAAGTTAAGAAGAACTGAGAGAAACAAACTTCAGCACACTGCACATCTGCAGATATGACTAATACAGCTAATACACCTAATATATACTGAAATGACTATACGATAATGAATGAATTCGGCAGTTAATTTCCCCCATTTCATTTCAAAACTTTAATCAAAATGATCTGATATAAGTGGTAGTGGGGGAGGGGGGTAAATAAAACTTTTGTTACATAGAAAAAGGAAGCAAATGAGACCAGAGGTTCCAGACGTAATGCAGTTGGTGTGCATACCACTGAGCAAGCTCTTGAAGCTCATCAAGGCTACTGGAGAAATCTGATCAGTTTGCTTGTGAGAGGCTTAATGCAGGGATATTGAGCATGTCCTGCAGGGTTCCTGCGTTGCTGTGTGGGAGTAGGTGTGAGGGAGAGGAGCTGTTCTCCCCTGTGGAGGAAGCTGGTGGCTGGGTAATGAGATGTTCCAGCCAACCTCCCGGACAGCTGCCTGCTGATAGCAGCCCAATCAACACTCTCTCTCTCTCTCTCTCGTTCTTTCTCTTTCTCTCCCCTCTCCCTCTCAATCTCTTTCTCTCTGTCTCTCTCTCTCTGTCTATCTCTCTCTTTCTTTCTCTTTCTCTCCCTCTCAATCTCTCTCTTTTTCTCTCTCTTGTTCTCTTTCTCTGGTGCATATATGCCACTTCTTGCTTATTATTCCTGAAGGAATCTTTTGCTCCCTCTGTCTTTTTTCACATTTGATTTAGCCGAAATTATGCCCAGAGAGCCGCTCTCATCTCCCTGTAACTTCGACTTTGACCTTAAAGAAGCTAAAGAGACTAAATTAACTTAATGGCGCTTTTTCGTTTTTCTATTTTTTTCTCTTTTCCATTCTCTTACAGGAAAACATGGCACTTAAAGCATCCCGCCACGTCCTCCTTCTCTCCCCAAATTTCATTTAATCACTGTTTAAGGTCAAGCTATCTGCTTCTTGCTGTTTCATTCATGTTCTCTCATGCCTTTCCACACAATTCAAAATCATGTTTCATCTTATCTTTCTTTTTTCCCCGTTTTCTGTTTCATCAAAACCAGCCCGGCTCTCTTTTCAGACTGTTGGTCCTACAGGACGTGTGTCATACGTGTTCCCACAGGCAGGACTGCATGTGTCTCATGCACAGAAATGAACCTGTTTCGCTCTTCCCCCTCTCTCTCTCTCCCTGCACCCTCTTCCCTCACTCCTGGCTTTCGATGTGCGGCGCTGCTCCTCCGCGAGGGTCTTTTGAAGCCGAAAGAAAGCAGGGCTTCTCCTAACACGCAGAAAGCACACATTTCGCGTGAGTGCTTTTGCATTTCATCGTGCTGTTAACTAGATGAGCCTCCTCCTCCGGCTGCCTGGAGGATGGCCACGGATAAAAGAATATGCATTTGGAAACTCACGCCTTCGGGGAGCAGCGCAAATTTCATCCAGCTCAAAGAGCAACCCTTCCAAGCCCAAGGCGAGACGAAAATAGATCCATAACAATATGCTCAAAGGCTCCGAACCGGGAAATGACTTCTTTTTTTTTTAAAGAAGGGAGAAGTGCATGTACACATCAAGGAGCCCTCATGGCATGTAGGCTTTGGTGAATCCATATATTATCCAGGATGAGGATGTTAATAGCATGTAAAGTTCAAAGAAGCTTCCCCCACTTATCGTTTGATGCAGAAGGACACAACCAGGGGTGGTGATTTGCGATGACAAAACATCTCATTAATGTTAATTTCACACACTCGCAGTCACGGCAAGTTGCAGACGCGCAACAGCACTCAAATTTTTCTTTTGCGTCTTTCATGGCGGAAGCAGATGCGCTTCCTTTTTCTGATTCCTGGAAGTGCATTAAAAATGTTGTCTAGACGCCGCGCTCACCAGGGCGACCCACCGATGACATTATGCCCACAAAACAAATCTGCTGTCGTCTTCAATATTTTACGCAAGTCTTCAGCCTGGCTCGTTCCACCCAGATAGCCCCTTCACCGCTCGGCGCTTAGACCAAAAAAAGACCCACATAAAAGGCGCTCTGTGCTTAAAGAATTTTCCTCCACATTAATTTTTTATGCAGTGATGGAAATGTTGCGCTTTTTTGGTGATTGAAATAAATCTCTAAAAATAGGCAAATGGAAGAAAACAGGCTGATGCTAAACACACACACACACCCCCACCCCCCACCATCCCAGCTCCCTCTCCCAGTGCTCCTGTGAAGCCAAAGCAGGGCTGATGGATTTACTCAGGTCAAACCTGCGTGCCCCAAAGTTGCTGCCATACTATCCTCACACAAGTACTTCTGAAAAAGTAAAACATCACCAAGAGCCAGAAGTTTTTGGGGTTTTCTAAAGAGTTTTCTTCCCTCTAAAATTAGTTTTCTGTCCACTGTGGTGTACTTCAGTCCAGAAAGAAAGATATTGTGAAAGAAAGGGCACTGTGAAAGATTTTATCTGAAGGCAGCAGCTTATGATTACAGCCTGTTATAAAGAACAGAGTGGAGAGGTTATGAGAGGATGAAGCAGATGTCCTCTAGCTCCCCTTGCTCCCTTTTGATTTGTGTGCTGTGCTCTTGCTTTCCGCCGAGGCTCGTAAAGATTAATCATGTGTTTTAAGGTGTGATGTAAATACGGGTTGTGATGGAGTCATTGCATGTAAGCATGAATTATTCCCGTAACCAAGAATGAGATCACTGCTCATTCCTTATTCAAGTCTTTTTATTTGTTTAGTTATGTGTTTTCACGCATGGCACCGATTGCTCAAAGGTTATTTACAACATTATTGGTTTTCCTTCCTCTCTTCTTTCTCTTGGTCTCTTCTTCTGTCTCTTCAGTCTGTCTTCTCTCTTTAGCTCTCTCTCTCTTCTCTTTCTTTCTTTCTCTCTCCACTTTTCAGTCCACTCTCTTTTGGTGTCTCGCTTTCTTGTTCTGTCCTTGCTGTTTTCTATGCCGCCCCCCCTCTCTCTTTCATCTTTACTCAGTGCTCCCTCTGCCCCTCTTTCTGCCTGTCTCAAATCTATCTTTCTTTGCCTTGCTTTCTTCTCTTTTGCTCCCCCTCTTTCTTTTACTTCGTTTTCTTTGCCCTGTATTCATTCTCTCTCTCTCTCTCTCTCTCTCTCTCTCTCTCTCTCTCTCTCTCT
>JBBJLR010081774.1:0-10638 GCA_037577145.1 Brachypetersius gabonensis | reverse complement strand
TGTGTGTGTGTGTGTGTGTGTGTGTGTGTGTGTGTGTGTGTGTGTGTGTGTGTGTGTGTGTGTGTGTGTGTAATCCCGAGGGATGAGCCTGTCCTTCCTGTGTCATCCATGAAAATGCAGCAGCAGAGGGGGATTTGAGCAGCAGGGGAAAAAAGCAAAGCAGCTGAGAGCAATCACATCGGCACATCTGCTAAAGGCACACCAGCGCTGGCCTCTGCGTAACCTCAGCGTATGTGTGCCTGCATACAGAGAGAATAGGGAAAATTATGTGTTTGTGTGAATTCTCTGCTGCTGTCGGTTTCCTAATTGTATATGCCAGTGCTTCCCCATCCTAGTCCTGGACCTGCCCACCAACCATTCACTCGCCACATAGTAGTGTTTTCTATGCTCCCAACAAACCTGATTCAACTAATCAACCCATTAACAAAGCCTTTCCTATGTTGATGTGGGTTCATAAGAGCAGGGAAAGCACTAAAATGTAGGACAGGAAGGCCTACAGAACTGAGGTTGGAAATGTTTTCAGCATCTCAGTTATCACCACAGATGACAAAAGCATTTTAATATTTATTATGTCACACTTGTAGCTCATTGGAATAAACAGACATAATAAAGATTTTAAAGTGTAAGTCTGAAAAGTTGTACGGTATTTTTTAGCCGAAAAAAAACAATACAGTGTTGACATTTTTGTGGTGTAAGAATAATCCGGAAATTGAAAAGAGTGCAGTCAAAAAAGTCCATATGGAATGTAAATTCGATGTGAGTATATTGAATCAGTTATTTGTGCAATTACATTTTAAACGTAATCAAGCAGGGGGTGAATACGTTTCAGCAGACAAAGTTCTGGTAAGGCTGTCTTTTTCCTTTAATTGCAATTTCATTATTCTTCCTAAAACTAAAAATAAACATGGTTTTGGCAGTTCGCTGAAATATGGACAGCTGCGGAGTAGCCTACAGGCTACAAGTTTCCCAATGCTTGTTTAAGATGCCAAACTTTATAGTGAGGAGAAAATAGTTCCCTAGCATTTAGTGCCGCATCAGTCTCAAAGACTCCCAAAACAAAGACGAGATCTACAAAAGTGAAATAGTGTAGAAAACCCTTTGCTTGCATAGATAAATTAGTTAAAACTCCAAAGCTCAAGATTCAGGACAGTGGTCAGTGATGCGAGTGTTGCGAGAGTTTATGCTTTGATTTTGCCAGCATTACGTGCTCCTGTTAAAGGTAGGCACAGATGTATCGGACATTGACATATCGGTAAAAAAAGAATACGTGGAGATGGGCTTGGCTAAATGAAATGAGCGATAATGGCAAGCCATTAGTTCATGGTGAAAATGGCAGGTGTGTGCTTTTGTGTTGTATCTCAAGTAGGGGCTTAGGGGATAATGGACAGCACAGCGTTAAAATTTGATGCATGGCCGTGGTCGTATGGGCCAATGACATGGAGTATTCTGTTAGATCCATGCTTATACCTCAGAAGTTCTGTTGTGTTAAAGGAAGGACACTTACTTTAAGTGGCTTTGTGAGTTTGCAGCAGTAATGCTGAGTCATGCGTCAGTGTGGTCTCTGAAATAGTGACCTGCTTAAAACTTGTCTTTAGGCTGCAGTAACTGAGCTGTTGAGTCATGTGCAGGGCATTGACCTGAGACATCAGTCAGGTGCCTCTTGTTGGGCACATGACCACATCCTCTCAGTCTTAGGCCTGCAAAGGAGTCTCACAAACTGCTTGTGGCTTGTGAGTGTGTATGTGTATTATCAGAGAAGGGGATTTTCAAAAAAGGTTATTTGAGGCCAAGTATTTTCCATTTCTCTCTCTTGCTCTCTCCCTCCCCCCATCTCTTAAGTTATTGAAAGTAGTTTTATTAATATACTAATGAATTTATTCAATAAACAAAAAAAATCAGTTATTCTTTTAATGACTTAAAATGTCAAAGAAATGTATCCTTACCTTTCTTTTTGGTTGTTTTGTTGGTTTGCTGCATTTGTTTGCTAAGCACTGAAGAAGAATTTGTTGTTCCTGACATTTTTGTTTTCTTTAGTAGTACATGGCTAAATGTTGTCTGCCACCTTGTGGTGTTTCTTTTACATGCATCCTGTTTTAATCAATCTCATCTATACTGCTGTGTAGCCTGATAATACTTTTCTTTTTTCTCTCTCTCTTTCCCACTTTCTGTGTCTCTTTCGCGCTGCTTCTTCCTGTGTCTCAGTTCTCAGGTAGAGGGTGATGTTAAAGAGGAGATTTTGCAGCCTCCAGAACCTCGCCCCGTGCCACCCATCCTCACTCCTTCTCCCCCCTCCGCCTTCCCCACAGTCACCAATGTGCGGCAAGACAATGATCGCTACCACCCCAAACCAGTCCTGCACGTGCTGGCCTCTGAGCAAGACCCTGACCTCAACGAAAACTACAACAAGCCCTCAGATGGCACAGCTACAGCGCCAGTGGCTGCACCCTCACCCGCTGGACATCCTTCTCCTCCTGCAGAGGCCACAGAGAAGCGCCTGGAGCGCAAGTTGAGCATCGAGATCAAGAAGGTACCGCTGCAGGAGGGTCCACGCAGCTTCGAGGGAAACAGCATGCTGCATCGTACGCACGCCTTCAAAGCGCGATCCAACACCAGCAGCTGCTCATTTTCGGAGGACTCTGATAACCCGCAGCGGCCCAACCACCTGCCCCTGGGCAGGCAGAAGGGTCAGGCAACTTGGGCACAGCCCGTCTCAGACAAAGTCCCCTCACCGGCCGAACAACCTACCACCTGCTCTGCCCCCACACCAGAGGCGCCGCTCCGGAGCGCACTGTGCTTTACCAATCCCCTGCACACAGACCACTCCGACCCAGAGCCTGACGAAGTGGAGGATGTCCGGCCTGCCCCCCATGGTGACTGTCATTCCACAGTGTCCACAGCGACTGGCACTGTTTCCGCTGCACATCACGAGGACCATGTCCCCAGGAAGGTCACCTCAGTGTCCATCGTCGGCGTCTGCTCAAAGTTAGATGAGGCGACAAGTATGTTTGACTACTTTTAGCTTCTATGACTCTTGTCGAGGTTTGTATGAGGGTAAAGGAGGCATTCAGACAGGGTGACAAAAGCTAGAAGAAATAATCTGCCAAAAATCCAATTAACACAGATTTCCATTTATTTGTTGTGGTGCAAGGGTAGCAACTAATGAGCACTTAACTCAACTTAATTCACTTATCAAACTGTATTCCTTAATGCACGCTATATGCACTATATCTATAAATATGAATAAATATTTCTGCAAACCTACAGTGTAGAAAAACAGCTTACCGTTGTTTTGTCCTCTTTTATAGTTTACAGTCTGTTGTACAGTGGAAGGAATAATTCATAATTAATAACTAATAATTTAAATATGCAGTCTGTATGGGCAAGCTCACATTATGTGTTCGCTACGTTACCCTCATAATGTGTGTGTGTATGTTTAGTTAGCAGGGATTCCACAAATATCAGTAAAGTCTTGGAACCATGAAAAGGGCCCATGTGATGCAGACTTTTTCTTAACGTATTAAAACAAGTGCTTTTTAAAAGAGTGCTTTTTGAATGAGGCACAAAAGAATTAGGAAGGATACAGGTCCTTTAATATTGTCCAATGGTTTGGCATGTGAACCACAAATTGAAACACAGCGCCATGTTCGTTTGTGTGTTTAACTGAAATATTCGGGCAGTTCTGGTGTGATTATCATGCCATGGCTGCTTTGTGACAGTCTTATTTCAGACAGCCGTCTGTTTAAGTGTGGAGAGGAACTGAAAGGAGAAGAATCTCAGATTATATATGTAGATAGGATTGCACGTGACAGCCGTGCCTGGGACCTCCCCTGCTTGTCAGCTCTGATGCGGAAATGTGTTGAGTGTTGATGGAATGGAATGCTCTGAATGCGTGTGACATGAAGGGGTGCTTTAGAGAGCTGGGCTGCTGCTGGCTGCTCAGAGGGTGTTGCTGCTGGCATGCCTTTTGGAATTGAGTATTTTCCGTCTTCGCTGTTTGTGAATTTGACTGTTACTGGTTACTTTGTCTGTGTCTGTGTCTGTGTCTGTGTCTGTGTGTGTGCTGTAAAATGATAAAGGGCTGTCTGATCTGAACTCAAGAGCATGAATTAAGATTACCTTTCTAACATGCTCTCTATCTTAACACCTCAATGACTGCTCCAGTGCTGACTTTTTACTATCCCTTCTTGTCCTAGTCACTCACTCAAACAAGCAGACTTAACTTTACTGCTTACTGTTGTGTTACTCTGCGATCTTGTCTCTCCTGCCTCCTCTTTCAATCTTTTTGGAGGATACTGGATACAATCCTTTTGCCATGATTTTTTGTTAATGATGTTGATATGCCGTTTTTCTTTTACCCCGAAGGGCCTAGACAATATTGTCCACAGTTTGCTTCTTTTGCTTTACAGAGGATTTAGGTAGCTAATCAGAAGTGGACGTTTATAGCCACTAATTAGCAGTGTCTAAACATCTCAGTTGTTAGATCTCAGATAGACTTGCTTATGTGGTTTCTAAAACTGAATGTGTGCATCACTTGGTGACTCATCACTATTAAAGCTAGACTTGCTTCTAGTTTCTCCTAGTAGTATTTTAACAGCAAGCTAAAGCCCATGGATTAAAGTTCTCCGTCGCTATGAGGGCACTAAAGGTTAATAATGAGATTGATGCCGATCCAAAGGGGAAAAAAATGGGGAACGAGGGGTGGAGCGGAACAAGCTTCGCAGACAGAGTTCTGGAAAGTCTTTTTTTGTTTGTTTAATTACTATTTATTTATTTTTCATAAAATAAAAATAAACATAATGGTTTCGGCAGTTGGCAGCTGTTTCTCGACGCTTGTTTAAGACGCCAAACTTCATAGTAAGAGAAAATAATTCCCCAGCATTTAGTGCCACATCAGTCTCAAAGGCTTTTAATGTCCCAAAACAAAGACGAGATCTGCAAAAGGGCTTCTTGTTGCCTGGCGCATCCAATAGTAGTAGTAATAATAATAATAATAATAATAATAATAATAATAATAATAATAATAATAATAATAATAATAGGGCACAATAATAGGCTATTAGTAGTATATTTTACATTTTAAAAAAAAGTTTGGAATAGAACAGAAGTTCTAAGATGAAGTCAGTCAGAAGTCAGGCGTGTGTCATGAAGGGTCTCATTCGCTAATAGTTGCTAAAACAGGTCGAAAAACATCACTTAAATAGATAAATAAAACCAAAGCTCCGAAGCTTGATATTCAGGACAGTGGATATCAACAGTGATTGATTGATTGATTGAGTGAGTGAGTGCTGCGAGACCACATGCTTCATTAAAAATAAAGAAATAACAGCAGTTTTGGAGTCTGTTTTCTTGCTGTTAACAGAGGAATGGCAGTGGGAAGTAGTGTTGTGTCGTTCGCGATCATTTAAGTGAACGTACTGAACCGAATCACTTGAGGAAGTTCACCTACAATACACCACTCCTAACCCCCCCACCCCCCGTTAATGCCCGTCATCCATGATGTCATAGTTTGTACCCACTCTTGTGACGACTTCTCTGTTAAAACACTTCACATGCTTTGTCTGAAGTTTTTGAGAAATATGTAAAGTTTCCCTTTGTCATTCTGACCACTGTGGGAATCAGATTACTAACCTGTTTCGAAATGAAATATGTCTGTGTTTGTGAGCGTGTACTGTGTGTGTGTGTGCTGGCATACATACTTCCATGCTTCCCGTTCTTGTATAACAGTGCTGTTTATTTTCTGCCGATTGCTGTTTTGTTTCTGCATTAATTCTCCGGCTTTTGGCGCTCGACACATCTGCCTCCGCTTTCAGCAGCTGCCTTTGTAGATGTCACTTAACACTAAAGCAGTCTGAGCTTAACCACTTTTCCTTCCACATCCAGTGCTCCTCACTGCTGCAGCCATCAGCTCACTCCCCAGCTACCTGTCAATAGATGAGTCACCAACACCAGCACACACCAGAGACAGAGAAAGAGAGAGATGGATGGGTGGGGAGTTGGTTGCAAGCAGGAGAGAGAAGAAAAACAAAGAGAGCTAAAGAAATCGAGAAGAAAGAGATGAATATATATGAACGCACACAGAGAAAGAAAAGGTGGAAATGAAAGGCCAGTCAAACAGTGAGGGTCCAGGTGCGGACTGCATGATGTGGTTTCAGGTTAAGAGGTCTCTTTTGTATCAGATGTCTCTGTCTCTTTCACTCTCACACTCTCTAGCTCTCTCCATACCCCCTCACCCCCTTTTCTTTCTCCTTCCCCCCATTCCGGGAGCAGACTGCCTCAGGGAGTGTGTGGCTGTTGTCTATAGTAGGTCAGTTGCTTGGCCACTAATAGTCCTACTTTGAAAGTACTAAACTTTGCCAGTGGCTTTGAGGACTCTGTGAATATGATGAGCCCTTGCATTTCTACTTTTGCATTCTATCACTTCTGTCAATCATAAACAACTCAAAATGAACAATTGACTTTCAGTATTGATAATTACTTCATTAAAGTACTAGAAATGATTGTTAGTTGCGAATATAAATGACCATAGTTTGTACATGTACTAAAAATATGATAAACCTTATGGCAAACCTCAAACACATCTAATAAGGCTTGAATTCCACAGAGAATAGGTGAAAACATTACAGTTACTTTTATGAATCACTATTTTTCAATGTTATATTTTTTAGTTCAGCAAATCAGACGTCTGGCCATTTTAATCATAAATATTTCACCTTTATGTGAGTGTATGAATTTCTTTTCAGAAAATGTTTTGGAAATATTAGCAAAAATATACACTTAATGTTCATGCATACTCTTATTTGTGAAAACATCGCAGTGCTTTTCCATAACTACTATTCAAAAGAGCACCGATTTTCTACTTTTGCACTCACAAGCAACTTAAATAGACACCTAAACAACTTTCTTTTTTTTTTTAAAAACAGCTATTTTGGTCAGATTCTGAAGAAGAGTGTGACAGCAAGTCTTGCACCAGATTCCAAACCTGCTGTAGCCCCAATAAACTTTGCTGAGCAGCTGTGATTCCAGTACAATGGACTATATGCCGCGGATATCCGGTCTGGTGTTTCAGCCAGCTCCAATATTTCCGGTGCACACTAGCTATGGCGTTTTTCACTAGATCGCTTCAGGACCTGCCAAGGATAACGGTAAACGACATGAATCGCATCATTCAGGCCGCATCAAAGATGCCTACGTCAAAAAAGGACAAAGTTGTGTCCAGCTACATACACAACTATGAAGGTAAATCTCTGTTTTGAGTTCTAAACTGTCTCTGATACTTTCTAGCCGTTTACTAGCCGAAGTTAGCACCTTGATAAAGCAATGTTTATTTACTAGCTAACGTTAGCATATTGATAGGTAAGTTAACGTCATGAATATGTTGTTTTTGTGCATCGTACTATCCTAACGCAAATGTTAATCTCAGTTTCAAAAAAGGTGTCAGGAGAAGTGACAGTTAGGTCTGAGTGCTTCAGGTCTATGAGGAAAAGCCAAAAGCCTCACTGTCTGAGTGTAAGGGAAAGACATCCTGCAGGTTCAGTTCAGTTCAGTTCAAATCAGTTCAGGTTCATAAGAAACCGGTTCTTGTTTGTCAGATGAAGTTTACTGAGTCATTACTGTGAATTAAATACAGTTTAAGACTATCATTGAACTACATATTTCTATGTATTTGTTTTTTTCCATAACACTTGAGTTCCACGAACAAAAGTTCACTAATTTATTATGTGAAAGATTGTCTTTAACTGTACTTGCAGTTGGTACAATTTGTTCTCTAACAGATTTTTGTATTATAACAGATTGTGCTAAGGGATTCAACTCCTGTGGAGTTACAGGAGTGCCAGTGTACACGTGGCAGCTCTTCTTTTGCAGCTGGGATGGGGTTGGAGCCTATCCCAGCTGCAATGGGCGAAGGCGGGGTACACCCAGGACAGTCGCCAGCACGTTGCAGGGCCACAGACAACCATTCACGCACACATTCACACCTATGGGCAATTTAGAGTGCTCAATTCACCTATACCCCAAAGCATGCATGTTTTTGGCAGTGGGAGGAAACCTGGAAAGTCCCTGGAGGAAACCCACACTGTCACAGGGAGAACATGCAAACTCCACGCAGAAAGACCCTGCGCCCAACCCGGGAGTCGAACCCAGGACCTTCTCGCTGTGAGGCAACGGCGCTAACCCCTGCGCCACCGTGCCGCCCCTTCAATACTACACACACACAAAAAAATTATAAAGCAATAGTGATTACTTTTGTAACACAGTGCACAGCGGAGTTTGAGTGGTGAGTGGGTACAGTACCTTACTTCAGTGGCAACAAGGTGGGAAATCAAACTCACAACCCTCCAGTCCTGAGTCTAATTCCTTGAAATGATTGGCCAGCAATGCCCCACAGAGACATTTGGCATGCACAACTACACATGCATATTTATGCACTCCTGTCCCCACCTACCCACACACATGCTTACTTACATACATCTATGGACATACACACACACTCAAACATGCAGACCCCCAAGCACACAAGCTCACTCATAATACTCATTGTTACATACATGCGTGCATGCCTACACACATGCTTTTGCACACATATATTTCTTATTTATAGCACACTTGTGTCCTTTTTTGTCTTTTTCACAGAAGCAACTTGTATAAAGGTGTTAGCTCATCTCTGCTGAAAATATCATCACTTAAAGTCCATGACTTGTACCGTGACCTTCCTGCTTCCCATGATCACGCCAATGGCTGTTTCCAGTGATGTACCTCTGGTCAACTCCATGTTCGGAAGTGTGCTGTCCTATCAGATGCCAACAAAGACTGTCCCAAGGACCCGTCCACACACAGACGCCCCTTCTCCCCCACAGCTGCCACTCTCTGATCACAGGTTGGGACCCTCTACATGTGCATTTGTCTGCTCTGAACATTAGCACCATCACATGGCATCCCTTGAGACATCTTTGGAGACAGCACACAAAATTGAAAACAGCACACGAGAACAGAGTTCTTGTGCTGAGTGGCATCAACTAAGGAGGTCCCGCATCACCTCTTCCAGATTCAGAGAGGTTTGTCACACCACGGGGGAAAGCTCTGCTGAAAACCTTGTCAAAAGGCTTCTGCCATCAGACTGCCAACATGTGGCGGGGGCTTGACATGGAGCCTATAGCAATAGAGGAGTACTGCAAGGTAAGGGAGGTGAACCACTATCCATGTGGGTTTCTGATACTGATGTGGGTTCATCACCTGATGGGATTGTGTATGATCCTGAGGGGCAGCCAGTGTTTGGGCTGTTGGAGATCAAATGCCCAAATGTAACAAGCTATGTGGACTGCCCTTACATTCAGATCAGGGAGGGTACACAGACACTGAGGCGATCTCATCCTTATTACTGGCAGATCCAGGGCCAAATGTTAATTTCTGGGTGTGACTTATGTGACTTTGTTATTTACACACAAGATGATATGTTTATTCAGAAGATTCCCCGTGACCTGGAAGTCATTGAAGCCATTAAAGAAAACTTTATCGTTTTTTTTATTTTTACCTCAACGCCTGCTTGGATAATTTGTAAGTTCATGGCAATGTAAATGTATTTGAAATTACTGTGTTGAATACAATAAATGTGATAAAAAGGTCTGCATTGTGTTTGTTTATGCAAAAAGACTGGAACAGGTGACTTGGATTTAAGCATTTAGGTGTTTTGTATTGCTTAAGTAATTAAGGTAAATAACTAGAACTAAAATGTGACAATAACAAAAGCAACTTAGGGTTTTTTTTTGTTTTTTTAATAGGCAGCACATTGAAACCTCAACTGTGTGCAAACAGATTTCATGCAAATATAAACAAGAGTAGGGAAAATACAAGTTAATGAAAATATAACAAAGTATTTCAAAAAGGCAGGTCAAAAAACATTTACTATATTCACTATAAAGACTTACTATATATAGTAAGTATGTGTAGTAATATACATATATACACATTTCATTATACTATATACATAAATGTTAATGCTACATATAAACAAATGTAGATAATTGCTATATATATATATATATATAATTGTTATTTACAGAGATTGGAAGTCTCAAAAAAATGGGGCTCTGTTGGGCTAGTGTTAGTCTTCAGGCTTTTTTGCCCAAGCCTTTACCAGTGGCCCATTTTCATCCTTTGTTAGGAGACAAGCCACTGTGTCGTGGTCCATTGGGGCGTCTGCACTGTCAGGGGCATTATCCTCCATGTCAACCTCATGGCCGCGGTCTTGGTCTTCGCTCCTAAACCCCAGGTCTTGGAGGTGGAAGGGAGACATTATTCCATGCAAATAACTCTGGAACAGCTCCCTTTTTAAGCAGTCGTCGGCCTCTCTCTGATGCTGGCTCACGAATGTCTTCATCTTTAAAACACACCCGGGTGTGCGGCGTTACGGCAAACTTATCCCTTCGAATAGCGACGATCCATTTACCCCTTATCTCCTCATCTGAAGGAAAAGTAAAGAAACTACATACACGGTTGTACTCACTAGAAGCCTGGCATAACGGCACACAGCAATGCTCAGCTGCTGTTCCACACTTTTCTGGTGTTTAATTCTTCTCATTGTTCACTAGCTTAGACGCGTAGGCTAACGGAAGTATTCGAGCTGGCTGAAATTTAAACGGA
>JBBJLR010081764.1:0-10639 GCA_037577145.1 Brachypetersius gabonensis | reverse complement strand
GTGTGTGTGTGTGTGTGTGTGTGTGTGTGTGTGTGTGTGTGTGTGTGTGTGTGTGTGTGTGTGTGTGTGTGCATCTATATGGGTGTATCAAAGTTAAGACCTAAAATTTTAATTCCATCTTATAAATTTAACATTCTGTAAAACATTCAATAGGCTTTTCATAGGTATTGGTGATCACCTAAGGTTGTACTGATCCACAGAATATTTGAATATTTCATACCATATGGTGCGACTTTGATTTGATATACATTTTTAATACTGAAAAAGTAAGGATATTGATTGCTTGCATGGTTGTGTGTGTGCTTTGAGTGTGTGTTTATAATACTGGTTAAATGGAAGAGTAAAACTATGAATGCAGTATATTATGTGTAGTTTTTATAGGTATAGGTGTTCATTTAATGACTCCCAAAATTCATTATTTGATTGAGTTTGATACAGTGAGGTCTCAATTTGATACATCTTTCAATACTGGAAAAATAAGAATGCACCTTCTGTTTATTTTCAATTTATTGGAACATTAAAAAAGCAATGTTAAAAAATTTGCAAAAATTTGCAAAGAAGATTGTGTTCCATTGTAATTCTTGTGCGCATGAATCCTGAGTGAACCCTCACATTTCCATTCTTTTTAGCTAATTTCTTTTTCATGTAAGCGTCATAAAAATATTTAAAGCATTTTCATAATACTCTCAGTTTTGGTTGGAAACAAAAGGGTTACATTTTTGAAATGTGCAATCCAATGTGTTATTTAGGCAGATCCAGCCAAGTTATTTTAAGGACGTCGTTAAGAGCTGAACAGATGCCTAATGAGTTAGATCAGTAGGTTTTGACCCGTGGGCCGGGCCCTCCATTAGCCCATCATGGCTTTCCTAAGGGGGCGCTGGTCATCTGTTTTTTAGTTTGTTTAGTTTGTTTCTCACAAAACTTTATCATAATCTTTCAACCAACTCTACCAAATTTAAACATCATACATGTTACCATTGTCACAATTATTTTCAAAAATAAAACACATTTGAGCTTGTTGAATAGTCTGGTAAAATACTTGACTGACGTAACTGATACGGCTAATAATGTTCATATTTTCGGTCCACATGAAACATTTCTCTGATTATTCATACAGTATTTATGCATCATGGATAAACAGCTACTAACAGAAGGTTTGACCATATTTTTAAGTGTATTGATCAGTGTTTGATTTTGAAGTTAAGTGTATTAATATGTGTATGATTTTAAAGTTAAGTGTATTAATAAGTGTATGATTTTAAATTTAAGCGTTTTGATCGGTGTTGGATTTTAAAGTTGTGTATTAATAGGCAGCATAACCAAATAGAATATAAACATTACAACACTATATTATAAAAGAGGACAAAATGTTATTAACATATAAATAAGGAAGTTTGTATGTTGAAAATATACTACCAGTCAAAAGTTTGGACACACTTTCTCATTCAACGATTTCCTTTGTTTTTTGTCATTCGTTACATTGTAGGTTAAGATTGAAAACATCACCTACTGCTCTGATGGCAGCTTTGCACACTTTTTGCATTTTTTACAATCAGATTCATGCGGAATCGACCTGGAATGGTACATTAGTGGAATTTCTTGCCTTCTTGATGTGTTTGGGCTCATCAGTTGTGACGGTCGGATTGGTACACAGTTATTCCGCTACGGTTCTACTCCACATTATGGTAGGAATCACTTAACTAAGAAGAAACAACGGTCCATCATTCCCTTATTACAGAACAGATTCTGGTTTGTTTGGCTCTTTTTTGTTTACTGCATAATTCCATGTGTTCCTTCATCATTTTGTTTGTTTTCAATATTAATCTACAATGTAAAAAATAATACAAACAGAGAAAAAACATTGAATAAAAAGGTGTGTCCAACATTGGCTGGTAGTGTATGCACACAGACACACACACACACACATATATATGTCTGTATGTATGTATGTTCACAGCAGCCTATGAACTAGTGATAAATGGACTATTCAACTAACACATGAAGGCAGGATGTGTGTATATGCCTTAAAAAGTGTGTGTGCGCTTGACAGAGGCACAGAGAGTGTCCTTGCGCCAGACAGTAGTTGGCTGGGGCACGACCACATCCGCTGTGCCCGCAGTGGCTGTCATTAGACAGAGCCTCCAATGATTTCTGCCCAGCGCCAGATGCACTGTCAGACTATGCTGTGGATAAAAGCTCTCCACCAACATGTGGGATCCCACTCCATTACCCCAAGCTAGATGTGATATTAGACTCCCTCCCTCGCTCGCGCGTTCCCTCTCCTCCTCTTGTGCTTTCACACACTGTGCCTGTCTTTTAACTTCTTTCCTTTCGTTCCCCCAGCGCGTACGCTTCTTTCCGTGAGCGGGGATTATTTTTTTCCCGTATACGGCGACGCTAATTGACGTGCAGATTGAGATCCTGCGAGACGCTGCAGTGAATGAGCTCAGAGGCCTGTTTGCGTTACAGGATTACACTAGAATGTATTAAAAGAATACACACCAGGGGGGGGAATCGCTTTTATATGTCCTTTTTTAGACACTTCTTAATTGGGAGGTTATTTCATGAGCTGTGGACTGCAATTCCCAGAAACCCTTGAGGGCCTTATTTGCGGGTCACGTGTCCGTGCTAATGGATGTCAAAGGGAGTTCTATTCATCAGATAATGCGGGTGGATTTGTATGAGGCTCAGTCATGATCGAAAAAGGCGAAGATGTTGAAGACGATGGTGAGAATGATTATGAGATTGTGAGATGCCACAACCATCTCTGGCTGGATTCCAAATTGTTGATCGACAGTACTGTGAAATCTCAAGCCCTCATTTCTCTCTCTTTGCTTCCAAAGAGTTAGACTTTCTCATATGTTTTAATTGTCTTGATGAACAGTTCTCCAGACTTCCTGAGGGACTTTCAGAGACTCTCATTTTCAGTCCAGTCTGAATCTGACGAGTTTCAGGGGAATGTTTTTTTCAAGCAGAATCATTCAAGCAGAACAACGGCCATTTAACTGAAATCCTGAACCAGTGAAGAAACAGGTGATTCCAGATGATCAGGCGGTGATCAGTATACTGGTGGTGCCGAATGCTGAGTGGTTAGAACTCCATTATCTAGGCTCCTTGTATCATTTGTTCCCATTTCTTTCATTTAATCTACACATTATGCCAAAGACAAGACATGAGGGGTAGGTGTTTCAGGATATTGTCTTGTTGCCTCACCATTTGCTATTCATGATTCCCTTAATGTCAGAAAAAGTGTTTTTAAAGTTTTCACTATTTTTCACCTCAAAACAAACAGAAAAAAATGTCATTTAGAAATGTAACTCATTCTGTGTCTCATGATGTAATTAAGTATGCATACATACGTTTGAATAGCTAAGCAACAGCAGTAACTCATGACTCTTAAATGGAGCTTTAATCAGGCCTCAAATTTTGGTCAGAAACTGAATACAGCCTGAGAATGTTCTGCACTGCCAACATCATAAAACCGGAGAAGTTGCACATGGACAATAACAGCCATTAGATTATAAAGATCAAGTGTCACTCTATGACATTTTAACCCTTAAAAGTATCTGGTACTTTTATATGGTACTTGGGAAAAAGTGTGCTGGTTTAGAGTTTATGCTGCACACTTATTATGTTAATATACTTACGGACTGAGAGTGGAGTCTTTAATTCTGTGCTGGTATTAGTTAATTCGGCAAAGCAGTGTTAGTTGACCACAATTAAAGAGCACATACTGCTAAAAATCCAAAATAATCATGAATTATGTGTTTGATGTAGACACGGGTAATGTTTCAAAACATACCCTTCTATTGATATGTGCTTTTAATTCTTAATGCTGTTCTACCTAAACAGGTTCCATATTGCAAACATTGAATTAGTCATATCTTTTTTAAATGTAGAATCTAAAGCTGTAAAAACAACCCATTTTTAACTTCTTTAGTCATTTGTTTTTGTGATGTCACACCTACTTGCCCAGTCATTTGGACATTAAAAGGACTCTTTCTACCCAGACAGCTTTTCGAATATGATTACAGCCATCATTGGATCACAGATAAATTGGGCTACAGAAAATGCACTTACAACCATATATAATAACTTTTTTTGTAATAATAATGAAGAATCCTCTTTAAAGGATTCATTCTTCAAAGAGGGCTTTCAAAAAATGCTTTAGTCTGGATAAATTATTCACACTGGTTTAGGGTGAAGAAGAATAAAGTAAAAAAAATTACATCCGATGAAGAGGACGGGTAAAATCTGTTAAAGGTTGAAAGGTAAGGTGTGAGAAGCCAGGAGAAAATTCTGAACATAACCCGGCATTTAAAAACACTGCCAGAGGCCGATTTGAGTGCCTTGGTTTGGATGAATCTTTCAGGTTCTTGGTTCTAGAGAGTGAAAATAAATATTAACTGATTCACAAATAGGCCTGTGTGTAACTGTAGAATGTATTCATAGACCAAAAAAACTCTAGTGCTGGGTGAACACTGACTATGCCAGTAGTAGTGAAACGAGTCGGTCAGATATGCTGTCACTTACACCAGGGATTCTCGCACATTTTTCTGTCCGGCTTGTTATGGGAAAGTAGCAGCCCAGCATGACTGCGGCAAGCCGAAGCACAACCTCTTCCCCCGAAAACACGATAAATGCGTTAATTGCCTGTCATTGCTGCCATCATTTTCTTTCACTTTAATTCAGCTTGTGTGTGTGTTTGAGTGGGTGGGCATGTGTGTGTATTTATCTCTTTGTGAGGACCCCATAACCTCCAAAACCTGTAAAAAAAAAAATGCTGGTTCTCACAAAGAGATAAATATACACTTCGCTGTTTTTCACCACAAAATGAATTTCTTTAGGAAAATATTGCCTTTTGGTCCTTGAGGTTAAAGTTAGGGTCAGGTTAAGGTGTAGCATTACAGAGATACAGCAATGGAATGTCCTCATAAATCTAGTAATACCAACATGTGTGTGTGCGCAATGTGTGCACTCATCACTCTGTTTTTGTTTTCTGTACTCTCAGACAGTGTGTGCTTTGTAGTGTGAGTGTTTGTGACGTCATCGGGGAGCTACAGCTTAGGTGATAACAGGAGTTTAAACCTTAAACACACACACTCTATAACACACACACACACACAGAGGCACAGACTTGGATATGTGGCTGCAGAATATGTGTGTGTGTGTGTGTGTCCTGGAGTTAATCTGTATGCAATACGAATAATCCTCATTTGACCCCTGCTTCTTTAGGATTGGTTGGTTGACTTTGGTACATTTTACAGCCTGTTTAGCTCTACCTGCAGGTTTATAGTACTGTGGAAAAGTATTGACAAACCCCTCATTTCTTCAGATTTTGCTTCTAGACTTTCTTGTATTTTTAATCTAGTCTCAAAAAACAGTTCTCCAGGCTTCCTGAAGGACTTTCAAAGTGACCTACATATGAATCATTCAAGCAGAGCAAAGACCATCTAACTGAAGTCCTGAACCAATGAAGAACCAGGAGCAGATGATTCCAGATGATCAGGCGGTGATCAGTATACTGGTGGTGCTGAATGCTGATTGGTTGGAACTCCTTTATCTAGGCTCTTTATATCTTTAGACACTTTCCAGCCAGTCACAGTAAAAACAAATTTCCCATTTCTTTCATGTAGTCTACTGAAGATGCCAAAGACAAGACAGATGATTAAGCTGATTCAAAACAATATATAAAGAAATGAGGGGTGGTGCAAGACTTTTGCACAGTAGTAGGTAATTATCCTAATTGTCAGAACATTTTGGACATTATAGTAATTACTGTAATTACACTGTACTTAGAAGTTCCTCAGTCTTACTCTCCCAGTAGAGACCTAGAACTTGTTTGGAATTTTGTTACTTGAACACATTTAAAGGGGTCATATAACAAATTATCCTAATGAATCAATAATAATAATTTATGTATTTTTAATAGACAAATTTAATGTGGCGTGTAAACACATGTCAATTTTTTTGTGATGTCAAATCTATTCACCAAGTTGTTTGAAAGTTAAAAGAACTCTTTAAATGAGGGCAGCATTTTTTAACATGGTCCAATGCCGGGTAGCCAATCAGAACAGAGATCACATACACGTATCATTCTTAAAGGCACAGAAACCAAAACAGAATAATTCTAAGGGATGAAATATTGTGTAAAAGATGTTGAAAAGAAAATGAATTTGGACTAAAAAGGGAATTTAAATGAGGAAAATTAATTAATTAAAACCTCATAAATCTTACATGAACCCCAAGACCAAATGGGGGGAATGAGCCCTTTAAACAAACAGAATGGATTCATTCAGATCAAAGAAAGTTAAAGGGCAGGTAATCGTCATTTTGCCTATTATTGTATCAACGAATATAGCAACAGCTGTGGCAACTGACTTCCTTATATTTCCTTATATGTCATACAAATCGATTCTTGTGTTGTTCTTCTTCCTTAGAATAACAGTAAATAGGACCTTCTACAGTAGAACCGTTTACAGGAAGGACAGACACGGTTAATCTTATTTTATTTTTTCAACCCTTTCTTCAAAGTAGTCTGAAGCGCCCGGGAAATATCATACAGTGGATGACTGTGTGTGTTATGTGTCAGTACCGCTACAACTAAAAATCAATGGATGTTAAGGGTCAAGCAGTCTGCTGCCCAGTGTCTGCAAGACTCCAGCCAGCCAATCGTGGCCTTCGCCTCCGTCTGGCCCGACTCGCTCTTCATGACGCACGGCTGTCGATTCAGCCATCGTTAGCGATGATAATGCAGCATCATAACAGGCTGCTCAGAAAAAAGCCTCATCAGAGAGAGATTGTCATACCAGGTCTGAGCCATTGATCCTCCCCCTCCCCGACCCCCCACCCCACACCACCCCCACCTCCTGGGAAAAGACTTTTTTTCTTTTTTTTTTTCTCTTACACGTCGATAATCGTGGAACGATTGGCCGGCGCTGCCAGTAAAGGTTAGTGATCTGGGCAGCGTGGCAAAAGAGGGAAAGGTCACCATCAGTCTGCTGACGTCCCAACACAGAGGGTCATTATGACTGGAGCAATGGATTCTCTTTCTCCCACTCTCCCTCGCTCTTTCTTTCTCTCTCTTTCTCTCCTTCTCACTCGCTCTCTGACTCTCTCTCTCTCTCTCTCTCTCTCTCTCTCTCTCTCTCTCTCTCTCTCTCTCTCTCTCTCTCTCTCTCTCTCCCTCTTTTTGTCCTGGTGCGGGCGACGAATGTGTGTGTGTGTGTGTGTGTGTGTGTGTGTCTGACATTAAAGAACTATTAATAAAGAACGTGGGTGGAGGCAGTTTGCCCATCTGTCTGTCTCTCTCTCTCTCTGTCTGTCTGTCTGTTTGCCAGTCTTGCTTTACATCATAATTCATATTTATTAGTTGTCTATTACTGTGGAGTAGCTGTCCTTCACCACAGTTAAGTGAAGCAAAACAACAACAGCATTCGCTGGTGAAGTGTTTAGTCAGCGGTAGACGGCCGCAGGGGCTCCGTTTTGACAGTGGGGGGGGCGTAACAGCTAGTCAGGGACTCTTTTAAACCTACACGGACCACAAGACCTTTCATAAGCACAAACTAATGCGCATCTAACAGCACAGGAAAATGTGTTCAAGTGTGTTTACAAGCACTTTGAGTTTATTGAACATGCGATTGTAAATTATAATTAACTGTCTGTCTTTTATTCACTTGTATGACTTTCAATGAACAAATTCCAGTTATTTACGTTTTACTACTTACTTATTAATGATGCAATGTATGTTCTTTGTAGGTATGGGTATTAAAAACAGTCCTAATTCTTTTTTTCACATGACCATTTGAATGAAAAGGACTATTTATTTGTCACTGTGCCTTTAAAAGTGATCTATAAAGGATCTGACTGGCTGATTCTTTGTTTAACATTCTTTATTTGGCAGCTCTTTTTCAGCCTTTAGTGTTTATCATTGTTTTTTGGGGTGTGTGTGTGTGTGTCTGTGCTGGACCTGTTGATAGCTGCAGTGTTTGGAGAGTTGACAGTAGTTTTCCATCAGATAGAGGCCCAGAGTGGAGTTCTCTGGCAGTCTGCTCTGATTAACACTGATGTGAATAACAGATTGCGCCCTCATCCCTCAGCTGCGATATCTTGTTTTCCTCACCCCATACTCTCTGTTTGCAGTGGGGATGAGGACACACACGTTAATCCTCTTGTGTCCCCGCGTCTCTCAGCCTGAGACGTGTCGTGTCCAGGCCCAGTGACTTGGGTGGGGGTGGCTGAAATGCTGAGGGGGGGCAAACCTTTTTATCAGAGCCATCCAGTCTGATCAGAACTCGGTCTGGGAACTCGATCAGAACTCGATCTGGGGGAACCAGGGAGGGGTGTAGAGTACAGTGCAAAAGTCTTATGAAAATTATTCAAAACTATTTTTCTGATAAAGTGTCTTTCTGCTAACAAAGTTAACATTCGAATAAACTCAAACAATAATGAAATCAGTAAAAAGATTTGCTTTGTTTGTTAAAAAGTAGTTACTTTCCACCAATTTTTGGAAATAACTTGTGTCTAAACCCTCCCAGCACATTTGCAAGACTGCTGGTTTTATTTGCTGGAGGCTCATTTGGAACATTGCTGTGAGGATTTCATAGCATTCCAGTACAAGAGCTTACGTGAGTTCAGAGACTGATATTGGATTAGTTCTGGATCACAAACTCCGCTCCAACTCATCCCAAAGGTACTAGACGGAGATCAAAATAAATCAGTCCAGAAAACACAGCTGTACTGCTGCACAACTGAGGGCTGGGGGCTTTAGAACACTCTAGTCGATGCTTAGTGTTGGGCGCGGTGACCTCAGGGTCATGTGTTGCTGCTTCAGAGAGTCCTGTTCCATCAGAGTGTGTTTCAAGCTGTTTGTGCAACTAAACAGCATTGGATGCACCACCTTAAAGCAGCTACAATCTCGATCTAGAAGGCCTGCCTGAATACTGTGGCAGATCACACCTCATGCTGTGCTGCACCCATGACTCATAGGTCGCTATGATGACTTCAGATTTATCAGTGGTCCACATTACAGCACCAGTCTGTGATTTAACTAGCGTTCATTCATCATGAATACAGAACTTCAGCATTCATTCATTAGAACTGGTTGAAAAACCCAGGACAGAAAAAGCACAACCTAAACTGGAAAATAAGAGTCATGTCTGCTCTCTCCCTCTCTCTCTCTCTCTCTCTAACTCTCTCTCTCTCTCACTTTCTCTTTCTCGCTCTCTCATACTTTCTCTCTCTCTCTTTCTTCTTCTCCTTCTCTTTTTGTGTCTCTTCATTCATTTTATCTTTATCATTTTTTGTTTTATCCCTTTGTTTATTTCTCTCTCTCTTTCTCTCCCTCCCTCCCTCTCTCTCACACTCTTTCTCTCTCTTTCTCACTCTCTATCACTCTTTCCTTCTCTTTCTGTGTCTCTCTGACTTCTTTCTTTCTTTTTCTCTTTCTCTTTCTTGGTTTTATCTCTTTGTTTCTTTCTCTCTCTCTCTGTCTCTCCCTCCCTCCCTCTCTCTCACACTCTTTCTCTCTCTTTCTCACTCTCTATCACTCTTTCCTTCTCTTTCTGTGTCTCTCTGACTTCTTTCTTTCTTTTTCTCTTTCTCTTTCTTGGTTTTATCTCTTTGTTTCTTTCTCTCTCTCTCTCTCTTAAAGACAGTAAATGAGGACGTTTTGAATGTTGTGATATAAGGAAAGGGAACACAGCTGGGTGAGGTACAAAGAAAGAAAGAGAAAGGTTCAAATGAAGGTTTTAAGGTTCAGTACATTTGAAAAATGAAGAGTTCTGTCCTGTTTTAAATGAAAACACCAAATTGTGTTTTACAGCGTGTCTGGCTCTCTCTGCTGACCTTCAGGAACAGCCAGGCAGTGTTTCTGACTGCAGGACTGGCCAGCGGGCCTTAAATGTGTGTGTGTGTGTGATTCACAGTCGCCCAAAACATTTCCCTCAGACAGGAGCGGTCCACTGTCTCAGCAGAACAGAAAAAAATATTTACTCTTGCTGCTGATAAATTTGTCTCCGGGCTTCGCGCTGTTTACAGAAGCGTGACTTTAAGAGGCGGATTAGAGCGTGTTAGTATCTGTTAGTGTAGCTTTAACGGTCAGCCGGTGAGGCCTGGTGGTTAAAGGTGACACTGAGACTGTAGGGGATGATGATGATGATCATGATGAGGAGGAGGAGGAGGATGAAGATGATGATGATAATGAGGATGTGATGATTATTATAATGATTATCATTATAATGGTGGTGTGATGGTGATGAAGAATATGATGAGGAGGAGGAAGAGGATGATGATGGTGATTTATGATTATTATTACTCTTATTATTATTATGGCGAAGAGGATGATGATGATGAAAGAAGCAAAAAGAAAAAGAGAGTGAAGATGAGGGAGTAATAAAGAAAAAAGAGTGAGAGAAGTTCATAAAGTTCTAAGAGAGAGAGAGAAAGAAAGAGCGAGAGAGAGAGAAAGAGAGAGAGACTGATGGATGTTTGATATGACGGCAGCTGAAAAACATCATGTGACTCGCCCTTCTGCACTTACACTGCCCAGCACACATTCCTTTTCCTAAAAGAAACAAAATCTCTCTCTCTCTCTCTCTCTCTCTCTCTCTCTATCTCTCCCTCTCTCTCTCTCTCTCTC
>JBBJLR010081754.1:0-10639 GCA_037577145.1 Brachypetersius gabonensis | reverse complement strand
ATTTGAAATACATCAGTCTGTGTGTAATGAATGAATCTAATATACAAGTTTCACCTTTTGAATGGAATTACTGAAATCAACTTTGTCATGATATTCTAATTTTATGACCAGCACCTGTACATGAGGACAATTTGAAGAAAAAGTGACCCAGTGTCTTAGGAACATATGAAAGTGTGTGTGATGACGATACATAACAAATCTGGGATAGGCTACGGAACCCCCAAGGCCATGGTTAGGAGGGATGGATATGTCAAATGAGATCAGAAAACTTAAGGGCTCATATCATGGGAAACCAAGTTCTGCTTGCTCTACCCATGGGTCATGTCTTCAAATCCCAGGATTGCCAGAGCTGTGACTGAGGTGCATTTGAGTACAGTACCGTCCCCACACACTGCTCTTCGGGCGCTGTGTTCCTGGCTGCTGTGCTTCGCTTGGTGATTGGGATAAATGCAGAGGGAGATTTTTGTGCTGTTCACTCTGTGTGCTGGGCTGTGGGGTGTTCATGTGTGACAAATGGACACTTTGACTTGATTTGACTCTTATTATTATTTGACTGTAGAGTCAAAACCAATATTTCTCAATTGTTCAAACAACCAATACTTCAAAACTGTACAGTAACTCTAATTTTACCGTGTAGCCAATGGCCATTTCATTTTTTGGCTTGCATCTAAAACTTTGCCTTGTTTTGGACATTCTTTGACATTCTTTTAGGCCCTAAGGTATTGATACTAACAAATGGAACTAGTCTAGTAGTAGTCTGTGATTCTGTCATGTTTATGCATTTTCAGGAATTTAAACAGTCTAATTTAGTGTCTTAACCTAAATAAGGCAGTTAAAGCATGCTCTGCCAAAATGTCTCTAATATAGTGTGTTAATCTTTAGTGCTACTTCAGAAATCTCATTGAAATCTAGAGAAAAGGAAGAAGAAATCAGCCTAATAAACAAAACAAAACCTCCTGAAAACTTTCCCCACTTGGTGCTCTACAAAGAGCCACCCAGTGTTCCAGAGAGCACAGTTCAGTGCTTGTGCTGATAGATTTTTTTCAGGCCATACATGTAAGCACTGTGCAGCCCTGCTGTGTGAGTTTGTGTGGTTTGCTGAGCTGTTGCTTCTAAATGCTTCTATTTCACAGTAACATAAATGACATTTAACTCAGACAGATCTAGTAGGGCAGAAATGTCACAAATGGACATGCGGCAAAATTAGCATCCTATGACAGTGCCGTGTTTAAAGCTTCTGAACGCTTCAGTACAACCCATTCTGCTGCCAGTGTTAGTCTGTGGAAATTGCATGGCTATGCGATTGATTTTATACATGTATAGTGTAAGTGATTAGGAAGTCAATTTATAGCACAAACACCTATTAAACCTGAAGTTGTTTAGTAAAGCTAGACTACGGCATCCCCAAATAGGAGCTACTTACTTTATTACTGTATTTACCGTGCCTGTGCAAAAGAAAATGACCGCATACCAAAGAAAACGCCCGTGCATGAATGACAGTGCAGTCTGTACAAAGTTTGGTTAATTAAACCTGCTCCAAAACAGGGCTCATTAAATTGCAAATTTTGTGACAACCTTCTTGGAGGAATTACCAGTGAGGAATTACCTCCAACGGAGGTAGCATGATCAGTAAGAATATGAAATAAAATGTATGACCTTAGGTTACAACGACAGTAAATTATCACTGTACATGCAAGCATAGTTACAGTCTATTTGTCTTTTCACAATGTGTCAGCATTATTGTTAAACATGTAATAATAGGGTATGTGTCATTTATTAGGCGGTCAGGAAATTGTACTTGTTTAATCATGTTCAGTTTGTGGTTGATCAGGATTTGAGCATTGTTGACAACAGACAATAACCATATTTATTTTGTTATTTTGCAATTCTGTTCTTTTCCAAGTTTGTAATATGTAAGACATTCATAAGACTCACATATTTTCGAGACTAATAGGAAATTATCTTTAATAAACCATCACATATTAATTAACAAGCCATCACACATCAATACATACATCAATGAACAAGCCATCACACAATAATCCACTGATTAATTAACAAGTCATCATGCATCAATCGACAGTCATCCGTCACACACATCAGCTCACAAACAAACAGTTGTTCAGACATCAACATGCACACTAACACACACACCTCAACACACATCATGCAATAGCACACACAAAGTCACAGCACACAAATAACAATCAACAATCAGATAACATCAACAGGTGTAAGACTTCAACAAACACGTCAACACCCACTCACACAGGCCATTTAGAAGTCGATTATAAACCCTTGTAAATCATTTAGAAAAATAAGAATACCTGGAAAATCAAAAGTTTGACCTCTCATATCCCAGAAGAGGTCCTCACTAAGACTTTTAAGCTTTAAATGTCAGTCACAAAATGTTACTGTGGTCTTCAGTTTGTAATTGACAAGGATTTCTGTTTGTTGCTGGTGGTTTTCGGTTTGTGGCTGATCAGAATTTTCCATTTGTTGCTGGTGGTCTTCTATTTGTAGTTGACCAGGATTTTCCATTTGTTGCTGGTGGTCTTTGGTTTTGCAGCTGACATGGATTCTCTGTTTGTTTCTGGTAGCCTCTCTTTTTATTTGACAAGGATTTTCAGTTTGGATTTTATGATGCATCCACATCTAGATCTTCATCTAAACGATCTTATTTCGTTTATTTGCTCCATTGCTTTTAGTCTTGCTGGCTCTTCGACCATTTCTGTCATTTCTTTTGTAAAAATGTTTTCAGTTTCCTCCAGTTTGCATTCCTCATAGACAGCCTTACTATAAATCGTGCGTCTCCAGCGTTTTATAATGAGCACGCTTACTGTCCATGATAATAATACCAAAAATAGGATGCTCAATCCGATGACCTTAAAAAGAATGATTTATATGAGCTAGAATTATTGAGATAAAGTATTGAGTATTGCAGTAAAATGAGTATTACAGGTCACATTGGGCTGTAGAGTTAGAAATAAACATTATTCATGTAATATGTAATATGAATCATCACATGATATATGTGTTTATGTAATAGGATACTTACACGTGATGTATTTTTGCTGTCTTTGATGGTTGTAGATTCACTGCTGGTAGGTTCCTTCTTACAAGCTAGTTGTTCAAACTTGACCGTTACATTTTTTTCTGTTGTTGTCAAGCACACATACCAGTCTCCATCCAACAGCGCTGTAACAATCCAAAGTATACCCACAATCACAGCTCTCAGAGCTCGTCTACCACATGCACCGTAGTCACAAGAAGTACAAACCTTCAAAAAAATGTTGTCTGCCATAACCATAATTAGAAAAAAAATTCCGAATGGTAGAATTATGTAGAATGAGCAGAACATGGAGTTTTCATAAGGATCACATGGACACTCAAAGTCTAGTTTGAAAACATATTGGAAGGCAACCAAAAAGATGATGACTGCAAATGTACCGCCTCCTGTTCCTAGTAGCTGTGTTAGCATTTTGGTTGTGAAGTCTGGGTGAGTCATTCCTGATGCTCAGATTGTAGCTTGCCTTGAAAATCGATATTGTAAAATAGTCTGAAGTATGTAGGGAGAACACCTTCAAAGATGTATAAATAAGTCAGAGAGGAGGGAGGAGTCAGAACACTCTGTCAGCCCACACGTCAGTGCTTCATGAATAACTTGACTGGCATTGAATGCGTTTGTGTATGGAGATGCATGTCTGGGCTTTCACTGCACTGCAAAAAAGAAAGATGTTCAACCTTTCTTTGACTACCACCCATGGTTATATATGCACCATACATCGTCCTGTGCTTTTTGCAAACTTTGCATTGGCCTTTGATGTGGCTGAGTACAAATCTTTTCTCACGCGTTAGCACCAGTCCCATTTACTAGAATTAGGTAACATTCACATAACAAATGTGCCTGGCATGACCACAGGCAGACGCTGATGTCTAGTCAAAAAAAAACTTTTATAAAAACAGCTTAACATTGTTTCTGCATTTTCTTTCCAGTGGCATCAGGACATCTGTAATCCATGACATTTTTTAGTGTGTGTCTTTTCACTACAGAGTGAAAAGACCTGAAGATAAGATCCATTTATATGTAACAACCCTGACCAAATTAATTTTGTTGATTATTTTCTATTTTTTGTGCACGTCACTATATCTTTGCATTTACTATTTTTGCAAAGACCACATTTTATGGTTCTATGTACACCCTGCATTACTTTTTGTAAACACTTAACATGCAATAGGTAAATTAAATGTTTTATCCATTAATGATTTTGATCTTAAAAACTCACTCCATCTGTTGTCACTGTGATTGGCACAGCAACAGTCATACTGACTAGACAGTGGTATCTCAGTAGGTTTTTTCATCATGTTTGATGTTCACTTTCAAAGGAACTTAAATTGGGTCACTGAGATACGAAAACCCATTAGCTTGAGCGAGGAGCTGAACTCTGTGTTATTGTTTTTTTTTATAATGCGCTATTCAAAGTGCCATGTCTAAATATTGTCTTACCATAAGGGCTACAAATGTGTTCAGATTTAATTGGTCTGTATATTTGTATTGAAAGCACAGATCCCCACAGTTCACCAACTTACGTCTCAGATTTAACTGAATATATTGCTAGCAACATGGTAGAAATTGTATCTATAAACAACAGAGTAATATTTATTATAAACAACACACTTCTTATGCATAACAAACACAGAGAAGCCCAATAATTACACAGTAAACTGTGTGAGATAAGGCATGTTAGTATTAGACATGGCACGATAGAGTCACTGCAGAGTCTTTTTTAAAACAGAAAACCAAAAATAATGCTTTCAAAAAATGTCCGGATACATTTTGTATACCTTCACACAAATACAAAAATCTGTGATATAATAAGGGAGAAACATTGCACAGAGAACATGGTATAGTAAGATGTCCCCTATGGGCTGCTGTCTGTAAAAACAGCTTAACAAATTTAGAGGTGTCACTTTAGTGTTCAATTTTCAAAACATTTTCACACATTTGGAGCTAAATGTTTTTTTTAAAAAAAACCTCAAAATGTTGCACTCAATCTAAATGTGTTTTTACAAATGGCGTTTCTAAATGTGTGGCGTCTGGTCAGGGGCCACTGGGGGGCGCTGGGGTTTTATTATTCTGTTCTGTTATTGGTTGTGTGTGTCTTCTGTTTGTATTTAAGTTCAGTTTAGGTGGACCATGGTTGTCGGTTCACTGTTACCGTTGCAGTTACTGTTCTGTTCAGCCATAGTCAAGTCAAGTATACTTTGGAAAGTCAAGTCAAGTATACTTTGGAAAGTTATTGGCCATCGAGCCTGGTTTTTGTTTTGAATTCTAAATAAAGAGAAAACAGAGAATGGAAGACTGCAGTTATGCCTTCCTGGGGTAAAGCTGCAAGGCGTGACAAAATGTGGGATTTTAATGTAGCATTTTTACAAACAGCCAGATATGCTTACTGGCTATGCTCCGTGATTACAATTGGCAGTTACTTAGCAGGGGGCTGGACTGTGTTCTGTGATATGCCCTCACCAACTTGGAAGATTTGCCTTAAATAATCTTAATTATGAAAATTTAATCTTGCATTCTTAATGTGAAACATCGCAGTTAGATAGGGCTCCGTGAGACATTTCCAATGACCCCTCGTTCGCCATAATTATAGTTATACCGTTCATCTCGGACAAAAGGAATGGGACACCCAGGTGAGGAAACAAATCAGCGGCAGTATATACTTCATTGTGTTTATTAGCACTAGTACTGAAAAAAGTTGGTGTAATTTTAACCCCTTCTAACAAATAACATTTCAGTCCATCTTGGAGTATCAAAACATGAGCGTAGGACGTAGCAGCAGCCCTTATTTTCTGTTAAGTTTCTATAGTGTTATGCTAGAAGGAAAATCAAAGGCTATTTTGTATTTATGTAATAACTAATTTTATTAGAAAGTAAGAAAAATCCTTTGGGCACATTGGCCTCACATCATCAGGTTACTCACATTTGCATAATACTTTTAAGATACAATGTCTTGGTAGACAGATAATATGGAATATTTTAGACCTGTCTCTTCAATAATGTGTACGTGGTTTTAATTTTGCTCTAAAATAAATGCTACAAAAAAGCAACTTTTGAACTGTTGACGCCAGATATTATTTGTTGGTTTAGTTTCCAGGAAAAATTATGGATTTTTTTGTGCACTGAGCAACTTTGACCATCTACACCCTCATGTTATAGTTCAGGGGGTTTCCTGGCAACTCCATACTCCGCACAATTTAGTGTATTCCAAACACAACTTCCCTGGCAGATAACAGTGAGCTTGTTGAGTAGTTGAGGAGTAAACACCAGGGGTGCTAGATACACAGGGCTGAGATTAGGAATCACTGCTACAGCACAACTTTTCAGTTATTCGGGAGATCTTCCATGATTTCACAAACATTAAACCTTTCAGATGGCCCATATCACTGAAAACTTAATTTATAGTTTGACATGCATGTAAACACTGTTAATGTTTAAAAATATACCATTCACTCTGCATATGGATAAAAAGCTACAAAAAGCACCCTGTTTCAAATTAGTTGATTTTGTGATGTCACAAAACACAACACACTTGCATATATCTGCCTTATCAGCCCACAACTACACATAAACAAGTTTAAAGGGTATTTAGCCTATACAGCTTTTTGAACATTAAAAGTAATAAAGTACAGTAAAAACCAGTCTCTTTACATCTAAGGGATCTAAGAGGTTCAAAAATATCCATGCAAAAACGTCTGTAAACATGCCATCAATAAAGAGTTCTGAATAAAATGCCTCTGTGTAACATTAAATCCCAATAAATATGTAGTGTTAATGAAGAGTCGCTCTTGTGGTATACAGATGTGTGTAGTAAAAAAGCCAATAAAAAGTTTATGAAAGCACCAGCTTAAAATCCTACTATCCTTTACATAATATCTCTAAAATCAATCTCTAACAATACCATCAAAAAAATCCAAAAGCCTGGACTTTTGTCAGTTTGAGGCATCATCAACTCCAGAAAATCTCCCAGAGGAAATGTAATCCCACATCTATTATCTCCTATGCTCAAATCAACCTTGCACAGCATCATGCAAGTATGAGCTTTTTATGCACTTTCAAAAGCATAATACAGACAAATGACAACATTTCAGCAACAACCAGCGTTTGGAGCTGGGCCTGTAATTTTGGCTGATTGGTTTGTGTTTGTGAACCTTTCTTTCTTCTTTTCTATCAGCCTTTGAAGACCACAGATTAAATGTTAGTTAAATACAGACACATTGTTTTTATAGAACACAGAGAGAAAACTTCACATTAAGAAAGGTCTGCTTATGCTGAATAAAGATCTGTAAACCGCCCACTGTAGTGAAAGGGTCATGCGAAAATGGAATAAAAATGAGATTAGGATCCTGCAGAGTTCAGTCTTTTGGCTTGTTTTGAAATATAAATGAAATGTGCTAGTCTGTCAATGATCTTGTTGGAGGGTTGAGGTATTTTCTTGCTCAAGGTTGGGTCCTAAGTCCCACCAGGTGGAATGCTGGGTGTGATATGGTGCGCCAAACATTCTCCTCTGCAGCCTCCAGTGGCTGGTACTGGTCATGACCAGCTTCTCCCTGCACAATGCTCACAGGCTGACTCTGAATGGATCTCAGCACATTCTCACTGATCAGCTTGGCTCTTTCCACAGCCTCCTCTTGCAGCTTTTCCTCCAGCATGGCAGAGGTCTCCTGCTCCACATAATCCTCAAAGAGAGACTTGTAATATGGCTTCCATCGGGTTCTGAGGGATGAACTTATCGTCAAAAGGAGTGAAAGACCTAGAATGAGAATCAGCCCGATTATCTGCAAGACAGAATCAGGAATTGTGAATTAGGCCGGCTTATATAAAAATAATAGTCATCTTAATACAGCAATATTTAAACAAAACACATCCTGACAGTAGCCCAGGTAATAAAGACTGATAATGTATATACACTATATGGACTAACATATTGGGACAGTTGGCCCTTTACTTCCAGTGAAGGGCAGTCATAATGCTTCAGCAGACCAAGACAATGGACAAAGCCATGCCTCCAACGACACAGTTTGGGGGAGAACCTTTTCTATTCCAGCATGACTGTGCCCCAGTGCATGGTGTGGAAGAAACTGACTGGCCCACAGAGAGTCCTGATCTCAACCCCACCCAGTACCTTTGGGATTAACTGGAATGGAGATTGCGAGCCACACCTTCTCGTCCGCCTGACCTCATAAATGCTCTGCAGAATAAATGGCCACAAATTCCCACAGAAATCTTGTGGAAAGCCCTCCAAGAAGAGTGTACGATGGTATAGCTGCACAGTGGAGACCAACTCCATAATAAAGTCTATGTATTTGAATGCAATGTCATTAAAGTCCAGTGGTGCAATGGTCAGGTGTCTCAATACTTTTGTTCAGCATAAAGTGAGTAATCTAGTGGTTGTTTAAGGCCTACAATAGCTTAAAATGGATGGACAGATACTTACACATATATGGCTTTTAACCCCTTATGCTGCCATATTAGCAGTCTGCAGTCCTGTAAATCGATCTGCCAAATACATTTTCCTGATTAGTTGAAGTGTTGAAGGGCTAACGTTCAAAAGTGGGGGCTTCTTCGGGACGCATAGACTACTGAGAAATGTATGCCTTCAATCAGTCATTCTAACCCATTGACCGTCGGAACAGCATGTCTGCCCTACGTACCCGAGACTCACTGCTGTACTTTCTTAAAGTTTCTGCCTCTTGCGGTGCTGGCAAGTCTTTGCAGGCGATTTGCTCTCCCGTGCCGTTCACAGACGCTGTGCGGATGCAAACGTACCAGTCCCCGTCGAGTAACGCGATCACGATCCAGAGAGAGGCTGCATAAAACACGTTAAGCACATGTCTCAATCCCAGAGCGCAGAGGTACCAGTCCTCCTGTCCGCAGCTTTTGGGGCAGTAGCAGTACCCGCCCGAGCAGCAGCAGCACTCAAACGAGTCACAGCACTCACAGTTGCAGCGCCGTCTCTCCGTCCGGACACAGCAGCTGCACACAGAGCACTGGCACACCTTCAGCAGCTGCGTGTCCAGCAAGATGAGCATGAAAAACAGTATTCCTATGGGGAGGAGCAGGTACAACCAGCAGTGCAGCACCGTCTCCACACGGCCTGTGCAAGGACACGTAAACAAAAGCTTAAAGAACACAACCGTGACCACCACTGTGACTACCGTCCTGATGGGCAGCTTCGAGATAGTGTTTAAATTTGTCAGAAAATATGGATAACGTGCCATATTTGGCACGAGAAGTCCAGTGCATGTAAACAATGCTTATGTGCTGGGCGGCATTCTGTTTGGCTCCTCATTGGATTGCAGAAAGGAAAGGGCGGGGCGACTCTGGGCGAGCCAATCAGTGAAGGCTGTAACTGCCTGTGTCGCGCCCACATCGGATGACGTTCCCAGGTCCACGCTTCAGGCTATAATCTCAATCAGGGTTGCTATTTTTCATGGAGTCTAAGAAACCCTGCAAAGCAAAGTGTAGTGTTTCTTCCTCTAACAAAACCGGCTCACATAGCACATAACCTGCTATTGGCCTAGAGGTTAGTGAGTGGCCACTGTGATCAAAAAGTTGTGGGCTTGAATCCCAAAACTGCCAGTGGCACAACTGAGGTACCATTGAGCAAGGTATCACAGTTCCACTTGGTGAATGGTTAGATTTATAGAACGGATTTCACACTGTGTATACAAAATGTAAATTGTTTTATTTTTATAGCTTTGATAAGAGTGGTTTTGACACTTTCAACAGACATGTCTTGCCAGTCTAGGTAGGGTAGTTATACACTGACTTTCATGAGGTTCATGCTGAGACCTTAGAAGTATTAAAACATTGAAGTATTGTTGATATGATGTGCAGCATGTTCACCCCAAAGTATTCATTCTCCCAGAATGCGTCGTGCTGACAGTCTAAAACATTTAGACAATAAAAGAAAATTCTAATAAAGTGAAGTGGCCCCTTATAGTCACACGTGAACACACTACAGCAAACACTGCGAGCAATGTAAAAACTTTATATTATTTGTAGTATTACTGAGCACACTAACGCTAAAGCATATACATATATATAATGAATAAAAGCTCCGTATTGAATTCTATGAATGGTCTGTTTATCTCAACTGAACACAGACAAACATGGAATGCACAGAGTGGCCTTACAGCCTCTTGGCTTTTGACCCAGATGTGTGGTAATCTGTTTACACCACTCAGCTTCTGCTCACATGTTCAACATACCACACACAGTTTAAAAACCCTTCAGACCCGATTTTTTTCTGCTTGTTGAAATTTTTTTTACCCAGATGTTATTTACTCTTCTCCAATAAAGAAATAGAGTCATAATTTGTTTTTGTTGCCAATTCATGTTTTTTTTCATGTCCATTACAATGGACGCTACGACTAAATGAATGTAAAATACCTTTAAAATTTCAGAATCAATTGCCATCTTTTAATATAGAAATCATGTAAAAAATATATCACGTATGAAATGAACATTTTAACAGTATGTGCACATCTGTCTGTCTGCGTGTGTGTGTGTGTGTGTGTGTGTGTGTGTGTGTGTGTGTGTGTGTGTGTGTGTGTGTGTGTGTGTGTGTGT
>JBBJLR010081733.1:0-10639 GCA_037577145.1 Brachypetersius gabonensis | reverse complement strand
TCTCTCTCTCTCTCTCTCTCTCTCTCTCTCTCTCTCTCTCTCTCTCTCTCTCTCTGTCTCTCTGTCTCTCTGTCTCTGTCTCTCTGTCTCTGTCTCTCTGTCTCTGTCTCTCTGTCTCTGTCTCTCTCTCTGTCTCTGTCTCTCTGTCTCTCACTGTTTCTCTTTCTCTCTCTCACTCTCTCTCTCTTTCTCTCACTCTCTCTTTCTCTCACTCTCTCTCTCTCTCTTTCTCTCACTGTCTCTCTCTCTCGCTCTGTCTCTCTCACTCTTTCTTTGTCTGTCTCTCTCGCTCTCTCTCTCTCTCGCTCTGTCTCTCTCTCTGTCTCTCTCACTCTTTCTTTCTCTGTCTCTGTCTCTGTCTCTGTCTCTCTCTCTCTCTCTCTCTCTCTGTCTGTCTGTCTCTCTGTCTCTCTCTCTCTGTCTGTCTGTCTCTCTGTCTCTCTCTCTCTCAGCTTCTCTCTTTCCCCCATTCCTTTATTCTTCAGCTGTGACAGCCGTCACTAAATTCAACCGAAATTGATTTATTACCCTCCCGACGAGGTCAAGTACAAACGGCCCACTGTTAAACTGTTACAGATGTGCAAAGCGAGCTCCGCTGGGTGAAACGGAGAGTGTCGAACCGAATATCAACGCTGATGGAAACATCTCCTCAATCATAAGCTAATACTGGGGGAAGGCTTCGACCACGGGCCACAGAAACGCCTATAAAGCAATTTCATTGGAAAGCCCTATCCTTTTTAACTGTAAGTCAGGTATTTGGTCCCCCAGCCGTGCCCTTTTGATATTCTGTCTGGCCCATAGTGCTTTCCAGCAGGGTCGTTCTGTTCGAGCTGGAAAAAGCCATCATTGCTCCCTCCTTCTTCCACCCAAGCTCCACTGTGGAAGAGAAAAGGCCCCAAACAATGGAGGAAGGACCCAGCTGTGTATGGCCAGACCATTCCAGCAGCAAAGGTCCCTCTGATAAGATCAAGTGCCGGGTCTGTCTGTTTCAAAATGAAGGTCTTGCTTTTTTTTTTTTTTGTATCGTTTTCGGTTGGTGAAACGAAAGGAATTCCTCAGAAGCTTTTAGGGAGTCGGTAAACATTAGCAAGTTTTTGCTTAAATCAACAGTTAGTTCCTGCCCCGTAAGTTTTTCTGAAGCTACTCCGTCTCATTTCCTCGGCCGGGGAGCGGTCAGGAGCTCATTCCTGCGGTCCATTTAGCCGTACGCTGAAAGCTCAGTGATAGCACACAACTAAAATTAACCTCGGAGGGGGCCAAGCAGCTTTTTCCAGCTGCTACTCTTTTATCCTTAAAAGGAAGTACCTGTGGTCTTACTTGTAGCTGCTGGAGATAACACCAGGTCTCGAAAAGCTTTGGAATAGCTCACGGTATCGCATACTTTAGGCGTTTAACTGAAAGCCTGTTCCTGTGGCGTAACAGCATCTTGTGTGCTTAGTCTGTATTTACAGGTGGGGAGCTTGAGTTCCCCTTCTCTTTCCCCTCCTCTCTTACTCTCTGTTCACTTTTTAAGATGTCCAAAAGATTTCCTCCGGTGTGTTTGTGAGAGATAAGAGCCGGTGTATATTTTCTTCCCCTGTAAGCGCTGCGTTAATCTTCCCCTGTGCTCTGTACAGGAAACAAAATGCGACAGTTCGTATTTGATTCAGGCCACACACTGGTCTCATGACCGCAGTTTGGTCGCCAGTTAATGAAATAGACTGTCAGAACAAAAGGTCCCTCATATGGAGACCTTCAACGAAATGATATCAAACCCTTAATAAGTAGTGCGAGGAGTCCCCAGCCTTCGTTGAGGACACAGCAGCGTCGCTGTTTGTAAAAAATACAAATAAAAATCTGTTTGTGCTAATGGCCGCACAATCCATTTTTTTCTTAACCTTAATCGTGACATTGGATTCGTAGTATTGATACAGCAGGAAGCTGCAAAAACGCAAAGGAGCCCTCTAATAAATATTTCAAATGTGCTGGGAGCAGTCTGATCTTTAAAGAAATAAACAAATGCCTCTGAGCGGTGCCACAGAAGTGCATCATGCCTGTTAATTTGATGAAGGTGTGAAGAAACCTCACATAATGTAAAGGTTCTTAAAGGGGACATATTGTGCAAAACTCACTAGTTATAAAAGGTCTATGGGCTACAAAAGTTCTTTGCACAAAATCACTCTCACATCTCAAACAGATTCACTAGCTTTATTCTTCACACTTTCAGGCCCTTTCAGAATGAGCTGTTTGGACGGCTGCCTTATTTCTCACTTATGATATCAGAATAAGGGAAATTTTGCATAGAACCACCCCTCATCTCTTGAGTCCCCACCCACTAGATTAGTTGAAGATCCACTCTTCAAAATCACTCACTCTATTTCTCTACTCTTTTTACGAGCATGCATAAGACGCGGAGCGCTGTGGCTACAGGCAGAGGCAAGTCACTCATAAAGTGTTGGATAGGGTTGCATAGCGTCTCTGTTTGCCTTTTTCACGTGTTACGTGTCCCAATACTTTTGTCCATCTAGTGCATCTCTCACTCTTTCTTTCTCCCTCCCTTCCTTCCTTCAGCCTGGTCACCATACAGGCTAGAACCACTGTTAGACTGAATGGATGGAAGGAAAGAAAGAAAGAAACACTTGGACATGGATTCTAATGTAAACTCCAGAATTTAAATGCGCAGCGTTAGCATGGGATGGGTAGGGGGCGTGGCCAGCAACAGCTTATTTGCATAAAAGGGACAGAGCCCTTAAATGGCTCCTTTTGAAAGAAACTGTGAAGAATAAAGCTGGTGAATCTCTTTATGTGAGAGTGATTTTGTGCAAAAAACTTCTTTAACATGTTTTGTAGCCCATAGACCTTTTATAACTAAAGTGAGTTTTGCATAATATGACCCCCTTTAAGACTTCTTTTAAGTCACTGAAATGTGTATGAAAGCCCAAATCATGTAAAGAACCCTAAAAGTGCACCTTAAGAGTTTTTGTGGGTGTTCTGATGTACGAAGACGGTCACAAGACCCAGCAGATGTGGAGATGCAGACATGATTATAATCATTTCACATCAAAGGCTCACCAATGCAGTATGCGACAGTTCACCCCTATCATGGTATTTTGGCTCCATCGTGCGTAAGTAAGCCTTGAACAAAGCTTGGAGTGTCTTTGACTTCCACAGAAAGTGCTATCAGCCATTCTCTTTAAGAGAAAGAGGAGCTCATTTAAAAATCGAGTCGGTCGTGCCTTTTCGTGTTTGAGTTTCCTCACTTAAGATTCTCCCCGGCTCTGTTCCGAAGGGAGTTTACCATGAAACCAAATGTCATTGTGGAACTTTTTGATGTATGCAGGCGAGACACAGGACCGCAACTTGACAGCGAAGGTCATGCGGCTGTTCTCATTCTCTCCCCAGAGGCAGGTTCGCACCTAGAGACCTTTATTCGGTTACATGTACTCTAGTTCTATATGGATTCATCTGGGCTTCCCGGTTCGCTTTGAAACGTTGCTTGTTAATTTGTGATTTAATCCACATTATTTCTCAATTACAGTTTATTAATTGCATTTTTTGTTGCTTAAGTCATGTCGGGACTTCTGAGGCTCAGCTATTTATATTTGAGATCAAGAGTTCATCAAGAAGAGAGGCAAGGGCCACTTCCTATGTTCTAAGATCTTCACTTCCTGTTCTGTTACAGACAGAATGTACTAAGAAGTAGAGCTTCAAATATTGAATATCCTCATTTTATAGTATTCCATTGAAACCTAGAATAGACTCCATAGGAATATATAAAGCTGTGTTTCGTCTTAGTCTTATTCTCTCTTCCTCTTCGTCTCCTACTCTTTCTCTTTCTTCTTAAAAAAGTACAATCTAATGGGGAAGGCCATCTCTGATAGACAGTTACTACAGCAAGTAGCATTCAATGCTGATCCAGGGCATTATGTCCAGTTTGGCAGGCGGTTACTGTTTCTGCGACCTGTCAGTGAGGAACAGTGCAGGAGGGAGGAGGAAACAGTGTCATTTTAATCATGTTGTTCTATAGACTGGAAGCAATCCTTTGGCCCGCTCTTATCAGTAAGGAATGGGGGTGACCTTGTTTTTCGTTCTTTATGACCAGGTTTGTATCCAAGCATGCGTTAAACTCTGCTATCTTAATGCCCAGTGCAGTCTGAATACATCTCTCTCTGCTCCATAAAGAGAGAGTCGGCTAGCACACTCTCCTTTATTCCTAGAAATAGAAATAAAAGTCAATGAGAACATCAGTGCAGGAGGAAAAGCTTTCACCGATAAAATGTTTTCAGTCGAATGGAAACACAGGAGCTCAAGGTTTCATGAAAATGGGTAAAAAGCATCACTGAATTTGTTTTAAAGCAATCAGCTGGAGGCCTAGTGCGTTCGCCCAGCGCTCAGGAAGTTGTGGGCTCAATGCCCAAGACTGCTAAGCACCTCTGAGGTCCCCACACTCTACTCCCCGAGTTAAATGCAGAGAGAGAATTTCATGCTGTTCACACCTTCACTTAAAAAATTGTAGATACTGGTTTTAGTAGTAGCCCTACTATGGAGTGATGTCATTTTTTTGCAATGGTACTTTTGCTTTGTAGCAGTATCTAGAGCACTACTAGAGGGAGTAGTACCTTTCACCCAGTTAAAAGGTAGAACTCCCATTCTGTTCCACACTGCATCGTGCATTATTGGTGTGCTGTATCCTCTACAGTACATAAAGTATTCAGTTTAAAACGATGTAGTGGTGTCTTGGTGCCTTTTCTTCCATTTAGCTGAATATGCGACCCATGTTCATACATTATATGGACAAAAGTACTGGGACGGATACATAGACTTGCAGCTTCGTACTCTCCGTTCCAGTTCATCCCAAAGGTGCTGGATGGGGTTGAGGTCAGGACTGGATGGGGTTGGCCAGTCAAGTTCTTCCACACTGAACTCCTCCAGCAGGTCTTTATGGAGCTCGCTTTGTGCTCTGGGACACAGTCCTGCTGGAATAGAAAAGGTTCTTCACCAAACTGGGTCTACAAAGTTGGAAACATGGCATTGTTCAAAATGTCTTGGTCTGCTGAAGCATTAAAATTGTCCTTCAGTGGAAGTAAGGGGTCTAGACCCTGAAAAACAGGTGTGTCCATACAGTGAATGTTAATATGTTTGCACCATGTGTACAGCACACATGCACATGCGCTAGTGTTGGAACCAGTACACAGGATATCAGTTTCTGTATTATTGCCAAATCTGAGGTCAAGGTTGAATTCCATTTTGGATATATTGTGGATTAAAAAAGGCTGTAATTATTTTCTGCACGGCCTGGTTTGCCACAGATAACTTTTTTCATTATCAGTTAACATTAACAATTTAACACTAGCATAGAAGTTCATTGCCTTGCCTGGTTGGCCTCATCCTACTCAAGAATTTCTGGCTAATTTATAAAAAGGCTGTCCTCCCCACACATTTTAACTTTGGACGAGTTTGGATTATTAACAGATTTACCTCCGCAGATGGCGAGGGGCGTGTCAGAGATCATTACAAATAATAAAATGTTTCGATTTAGATTTTCCAATACACCCTTTGTACTAAAGCTATTGGATATTCTCAGGCTATTGTTGGTTCCCAGTGTAGCAAATAGTGCCTCTTTCAAACACGACTGCTGTTTCCATAGTTTTTCCTGGAGCTCTGTTATCTCAGTTATTTGCCTTGTCCTTGCCCCTTGATGGAATGGAACGGGGGGGCGGGGTGTGGAGGGGTGGGTGCAGAATCTGCCCTAAAGCTCTGAAGCCCTTTTGATCTTCAGCTTCTTCACACACTGACCTGAGTGGCCTCAACAGTCTTTCACTGTCAGTGGTTTTTCCATGCCATCAAATTTCCAGCTTTATGGAGAACAGCTGTCATTTGGGCTGCAGACTCTATTGTCAGAGTGTTTTTCGGCCGGCAGCTGAAACGAGCGCTCTGTCTGTTTTCTGGTGTGCCATCTGGGTGACGCTGTCCCACAGAGGCCTGCCGAATGTAATACATCATTCAGTCATCTGTAAGTAACGCTCATTACGGTGCGGTGACTCAGATTGCCAGTCTTTGGAAGCGTAGACGAGAGGGGCTTTCAGTGCTCGGACCCCCTAAAACCGCAGGCTTTGATTGGCGATATCCACACACTTCTGCCGTGCTTTGAAAAGAAATCCTCGAGTTAAGAGACCCCCCACCCCCCCCCTGACTTTTATTAGACGTGAAGTTGTTTTGGTTTTGCGCAAACGTTCCTCGGGTTTTTCTGTTTTATTGAAAACGTGGATCCGCTTCGTGCTCCTCAACCGAAAAAATGTATTTTTCAATCCCGTTTCTGCTCAAGCTTTTATTGTAACCAGATCCTGCCTGCCCCAGGGTTTTATGTGGTGAGGCCAAGGTGAGATGGGGGGTAAAACCTGACTGTTCTCTCTCTGTTTTTATTTCTTTCTGGTGCCAACTCCCATGTTGCTTCGCCTCGCACGATTAAAATAACAAAGCGAAGCCGGGTTTATCTTCTCATTCGGTTCGGGAGATGCCTCGGCTTTGGTTTCTCCCTTTTCCAAATGAAATTTCAGATGCTTGTGAAATGGTGGGTGATGGCGGAGCAGCGAGTGGAGCCTGCAGGCAGTGTATCTCCTCCTCGCCGCCCCTCCGCTCGTTACTCAGAAGGTTGCGAAGTCTTTGATATGGAAGCTAGGAGGTTAAAAGCTGCGCTGGCGGGTTCATGAACGATGACCGCCGCGTGGTCCAGCCTGTGATAGCCAAGTTTCAAGTCTTGCAGCTGCAAAAATCCATCACAAATTTATATTCCTAAAAACAAAAACCGCCTGGAGTGATGCCCTAAAGAACCCTCCAGTGGTTGGAAGAGCTCACATATAATATAAAGGTCTATAGCCGTTATTGTTTTTTGTTTTTTTTGCGGGGGGGAGGTTTGCCTCCAAGCCAGTATTACTTATTTTTGAAAAGGAACTTTGACTGCTAGCCTTACTAACGTCGTCGTTTTTTGGTTACACAGCGAGTCCTGCTGGGTCTGATGGACCCATTGCATTTTTTGGTCTTTTAATTCAACAAATTGAAACCTTTTTTTGCAAAAATTCTCCCATATTTAGTTTCCTTCATCCCATATTTGCAAGTAATATGAACAAAACATGTTACATTTGTTCCCTTTACCTTTATTAAATCACATTTCTGAATAGAAATGCTCATTTTTGGGTTTATTTATTTATTTATTTATATATTTTATATGTTCCTCACAGAAAATGAGCCAAGGCCAATGAATCATGATTTGTATTATTTTTTTTTTCTTAAGCTAAAAACTGACCTTAAAAAAGACCTTATAAGGGTTAAGTAATCGGATTATGACTAAACGAATAGAATTAGGAGGTGGAATATCTTAACTAGTAGGTCGCCATTGTCACACTGTGATAATAATATATGATTCCACTGGACTGGAAACAAGACAAAGGGTTTTTCTTTTGGGTAATACCATTTTCTAGCTACAGCTGATCTTTTTGAGTTGAGTTGAGGTCAGGGGTTCTGGCCTACTCAGACACACCCTGGCAATTAGCAGAAGAGTTAAACCGGCAGTGTTTGAGCTGCACCAGGCTGTGAGACGTGCAGCCCTGAATCAGATCCTTCACTCACTGGTCCACACCACCAGGCCTGTGAGACATAAATATGCAGATACATAGACATTTATGGCCGTTTCTGTGAATATCAAGAGAAATACATGTAACTGTAAGACATGTAGTTAAAAAAAAACCCAAAAAGGAAGCGAAGGAGGTACATTTTCTTTCTCTTTTTTTTTTTTTTACTGATGCATTGTTAATTGTTGATGCATCGATGTTTTGTAACGCCTCCCACCGGACGTGGTCAAGTTTGGGCTTGTGATATCGAGGGCAAGGATGACTTACTCGCTTACCCATCAAAGTGTGCAGTGGAGACCGCTCCAGGGCAAAATTCCATCGCCCCGCCAACACAAAAAGACACACACACACACACACACGCAGAGTGTTCAGCTGAAAGCCAGGATGCTCCTCATTCCTCCTCCATTTCGGCGAATGGCTTCACAAATAGGCGAGTTAAAAAACACGCAGCCTTTCTGAGCCTGAGCTCGTTTCCCCACCAGCACCTCTTGAGCCGCAAAGACGCATGACAGCACTTCAGATGCGAGTCCCGGCAACAGAGAGCGCACTCACACCTGCCGTACACGCAGAGCCCTGCAACAGAACTGTGGCGCAGATGTAGCACAATATCATGTGAAGGTTGCTCTTTCTTTCTGGAGATTTCTGCCTGATGAGAAGTGCGCAGCGGTGTCTTTGTGCCGGAGGCGGGGTAAAACGCGCCGGCCCACTGGGCGATCGGAGCGCTTGGCGGAATCAAGGAGGCTCTGCGGTTATGAGGATTCAGGCTCTGTGCTGGATCCCTATTTGGGCCCGGCCTCAAAGCGACCAGCTTTTATATTCCTTTGAAGCAGAAGCATTTTAAATCTAAGTGCATTCATAAAGGAGCACGATGAGCGCCGCGTGGCCCTAAGGCTGCATTTCCAGTACACACGATCATGGCCTTGAGCTGGAGCCGAGTTTTCTTTCAAATCACCGCCCATGCTTTTCCCTGCTGCTCACCGCGGAATGAGAAACTGTGCTGCACACCTAGAGGTAGTTTATCAATCTCCCTGCTTGCATGTACTGAGTGCTCTCCATCGACCCTCAGCCAGTGGCACAAAGAACACTCCTGGCCATATGGAGAGACAATGAGGGCGAGAGAGACAGAGAGAGAGAGATTTTTATTCATGGCGAGGCTCTTCTGAGACCTGAGCTTGTGTTCAAGGCCCAGTCCAGGAACCTGTTGATACTGTAACATCCTGACAGAGACGGGGACTCTAGTTTGAGACTCGGACTCGAGTTGCACTTAAGTCGCACAAAGAAAGACTTGTGACTTGACTTTAGACTTCCCTCAACGACTCGAGACTTGACTCGAACTCGGGTGCTGCGACTCGTGAGTCATAACTTAAATCATGTTCATTTCATGGAATTATCTTGCACTCTTTCCAACGACCCGTTCACCTCGCCTCGGTGTCCCATTACTTTTGTCCGCAGTGAGCGGTTTTCAGCTAATAACGGTTTTCGAGGGGTTGTTGTTGGAAAAGGATCACCGAGCCCAATCTAACTGTGGAGTTTCACATTTAGAGTGAGATACATTTTTAATATTTAACATTTATATTTAAGATCATTTAAGGCAAATCCTCCATGTTGGTGAGGGCAGATCACAGCACGCAGCCCCGCCCCCTGCTAAGTAACAGCCAGTTGTAATCACTGGGCGTGGCCAATTAGCATATCTTCTGAACATTTAGAGTTCAACATTTACAGCTCAAACATCCCACATTTAGTCACTGTTTATAAACGTTACCACTCAAAGACTTGAGACTTGACTTGAACTTGGTAAAAATGACCTGTGAACATCTCTGCACCTGAGGCAGTAATACAGCCAGGCGGTTACTTTGAACCAAAGCTTCACATTCCAGTTTGCTTACTAAGCCCAGGCTGACCTGTGTTTGAAACCGCGGTATCCTGTGTTTAACACCTCTTGGAATGTTGACTCACATGAGATTGTATCAAAATGGAATGCATTCCTTCAGACTTCTGATGAGCAGGTTCACGCTCACTCTACCCCACCGCAAACATTAGCGCACCTGCTAAACCGGCTCCTCATCAAACATGTCGCCGAACTGTCTAACAGCTCGCTTTTATATTAACGCTGTGTCAAAGCTGAGATAAAACTACAAGAAGAAAATTCTCGAGTTCAAACTCCAGGAACGTCAGGTAATGATTGATGGGTTCCACTCCTCCACAGATCATTCAAATCAAATTACTGGAGGATCTGGGATTCTAACACCTTCAGACGTGGTGCCATGGACTATGCACATGCTCTTCACCGGAGAAGGCAGCATTGTGGTCGTAAAAATGGAGGTTTCGCTGTAAAATAGCTGTAATTTAAGCAGGGAATGAGTTGTGTTTGGTCTGTAGAACTCGTGCAACTGGTTTTCTCAGCTTCTTCTGAATTTCCCGATTACTTTCCTGGTTGCTTTCGGGGTGTCAATGACAAATCAGCAATGACGAACTCAAATGACTCGGTTTCCTCACTGTGGCCGTACTGTGCCATCCTGGAGCGTCTGATCAGAACCTGTAAACATGTTAACTGAGCTCAGACACTGGTGTCATCCTGGAGCTAGCCCTGATCACACGTGGCACCGTGTGCAGATTTACAGCCAGATTTATTCGAAGCGGCCCGTTCAAAGCTCGTGGCCTGAATTAACTGCTGGAGGAGTTGGAGAGTCGCGAACGCGTTTCCGTGACGCCTCTTGTCTTAAAGCGCGCCTGTCTGAGGCCTGCGCGCCGTTCCCAGCCGGCGTAGCCGAGGCCACGTTCACCGGCTCCTCTGATCATGCTGTAGCCTCTGGCACATTCTGTGCTGGAGGAAGTTGAATAATTGCTAAGTTTTGCAGAACAGTCACACTTTGGTGCCACAGCTAGATTGGTGCCGTCACCTCCTCAGAACGGTTTCAGCAGCACCAATTTGGTCTCCTGCTATCTCAATTCAGTCCCATTGTGTGCTCCCCCCCTCTCCCCCCCCTCTCTCCCTCTCGCTCTCTCTCTGGCTCTTTCTCTCTCTCCCCCTC
>JBBJLR010081693.1:0-10641 GCA_037577145.1 Brachypetersius gabonensis | reverse complement strand
CACTACTGCGTTACAGCAAAAAGTAATACGTTACTGTAATACATTACTTTTGTAACGCATTACTCCCAACACTGCTGATGCATCGTTCACTCCTGACTTTAAGACAGCTACTACCCAAAAAAGCTAAATCCTAGCAGTGTTTGCTGTTTGTATCATGAATTGCCTGACTGTATCTAAATATCACTACTAAAAGTTTTCTCCAGCATTCACAATACATAGCAGATCATAGGCGTTCCCAAGCAACATGAAAAAAATGGAACAACTCTCACTAAGCACAGAATGAATGATCACAACCCCAATAGAGCCCCAAAATAATACACTTAACAATTTGGCCAACACTGTGTTAACACCCTAACATCGTCATCATGATCTAACTTTTCATATGGACATTCACATTAATGGTTGGGAAACGTTATGATACCCTTCTTCACTGTAAGTGTTCCATTCTCGCACTTCCAACCAAACACAGTCTCTCTAAATGATGAGCTGTGATACTGCACCACAAATAAACGTCTTCTAACAGTAATTTGTTTTGTTTGAGGCTAGAGTTTGGGTTAGAGATGTCTAAAAATAAATGAGCCAAAAGGGTTATTTGGGCCATTTTTGCTTCCATTTCTTTCTTTAGTGTGGTGTCAATCCATCCAGAGTATTTTTTTAGGCATTCCGAAAGTGGTTCTTCCACTGTGACAATCCAAAGAAAACGTATTTTTTGGAATTCCTCTATTTTTCCACATAATTCAATTGTTGATATATTCAATATTTGTTATTCGAAGATGTGAAATGGTTCACTGAAGAGAAGATCACTGATTCAGATGGGAACCAGGGGTCATGACACCCACTATGCAAATAAAGCAATTTTTTCTACTATTCAAGGAGCAGTGAACCCACACCAGTTTTTATAAGTGATGATAGTTAAAGATATTTTGTTGGAGGGGGCTCCATGTGTCTCCCAGCCATTATTAGGATAAAAGATCCATTTTAATCCAAAATCTTATGTCAGAACTAAGATAAAACAGTGTCTTTAGGCTGAATTGATAATTATCTCACATACTACCTTTCTGTGACTGCATTTACAGGCATTCAACTCTTCAGATGTCTGCTAAATCTAAAAACAAATATTCCAAAAAGGTTTCTTTTGGGGGACACTTCCATAAAGATCATCATCCAGTTTGACACACCTGGTCTAAAGAAAAAGGGTTCATCTGTGAGGCCACTTTTTAAAAAGTGGTTTATAATTGTGCAGAAATGTTCGGAAAGTCCTTTAACTGTGCATCAGTCAAAGCCTGCACCCATGAGTGCCGATAATAATGTGTTAACAGGCTCCTGCTGCTTCCACACCCACACACAGCAGTGACAGCTCCCGGCCTGCATGTCAGCCCCTTAATCCGGGGGGGAACACAGATTAGCGCCAGACTCTCAGTCTTTGTCCTCCACAAGCAACATTTCTCTCCAAATAAACTCTCATAGTGGACCTGAAGACGATCTACACAGCAGGGCAGTGGACAGTCGGCATGAAGCCACAAAGTCAGAAGTAAGTGCTCAAAGCAGACAATCGCGTAACTCGTATTTCTCTCTGGAAAACACACACTCGACCCTCACAGTGACTCACAGAAGAGACCCCTAAAGCAAAACAAAGTTCAGCAACCAGTGAGGTTAAAAACACATCCCCCAAATTATTATGTTTTATTGTCATTTCAACCATACGCACGCAGTTCACAGTGAAACGAAAAAACGTTCCTCCAGGACCATGGAGCCACACACGAACAGGACAGAACAGGACAGAACACCACAAGACCACCAAGAGCAGACAGGACAACTCAGACCACTGTTCTCTTACTTTCTCCCACAATCGCCTTCAGCCCAAGAGGTGCCATGATGCTCCGGGGTCCACAGACTCCTCCGTTTACTCTTCACCCCTCTCTCTCTCTCTCTCTCTCTGTCTGTCTCGCCGCTCCTCTACAACAGCCCTCCCCACACCCCACCCGTATTCCGACAAGCCCCGCCCAACCCCTCCGCTGATGGTCACACCTGCAGCCAAACTCTCGCTTCTAAATTTCTCTTAATCTTAAAATGTCATTTAAGACGTCCTTGTTTTATATTTATATTTTTCATTTATCGCTTTACTACATTTTCACACTTATCACTTTATCACTTCGTCATATTTAGTTGTAATTAGATTTATGTATCAGTTTTATTTTACAGATCATAAGTTTTATATAATTTATTTTTCATTTCATAAACCCATTCACCAAGCGAAGCAGTGGGCTGACACCAACAAGGGGCGCACGGGGAGCAGAGTGTGGGGAAGGTACCTAGATCAAGGGAACCACTGTGGTGACGCTAGCAGGTGGGATTCGAACCTACAACCGTCTGGTTGCAGGGGCAACGCCCTAACCGCTTATGTCCTCTGCTGTGATTGGCTGCCTTGTACTGTGTCTCTTAGAAAACAGTTAGAAACCACCCTTTCAATTGTATTAATTAAATACAGGAGTTCTCCAGTCATAAACCTTCATTTTCCATGTTTAAACTAAACGAATACACCAGTAATACTATCATAAACAGGAAAGCTGTTAAAATATTGAATTTATGTTCCATGTAATAAAATAGTAAGTCATTGAACTTTGCCATACACTTTTTAATTGGTTTTAAATTGTATATTTTTGCATAAAGGGCAAAGAGAACATAAAGCATTAAACTGTATACAATAAATGAAAACAAAAACAAGCCTCTGATTGCCGCCACATTGCCTCTATTTTCACAAAAGATGACACAGTGTGTGTTTAAACCTGTTGTTTACTACAGAATTAAACAGCTGGATCAGCAGGGATGAGGGTGGGTTCCTCTCTTGGTTCCTTTCAGTGTTTGTTCTTCACTTTCTCAGGAGGTCCAGCCTGTCAGACCCCTCAGGTACTGATTTCTGCGAGTTTAATTTGTTGAAGAACGGAACCGAGAGTCTGGCTCTGCCCTCACAAGAGCGCCTGCGGAGTGGTAGCCAATCAAATCATACGGGGCGGAGCTTGTCTTAAAACAGGTGGGAAAACAAATAAGTGCGTTCGTATCTAATCCACAAATCTCCTGCTGATGTTTAATAATCTCATGGGCTTCCACGGCACGTCCACTCGAGGAAACACATATGAAGAGGAAGATTTGACTGTCTGAGCCCCGACTGGCTCAACAACATCTCACCTACTTGTTGCTTAGCCGTCTGAATAAATTATTCTGAATAAATGAGACTGGTTTGTGGGGAAAAAAAACAGTATTCAAATGAGCAAATACAAAAAGACAAATATAAATGTAAAATACATTTTATTGCTTGTATGCATTTCATATCTGCTTGTAGGCAAGGCACGTGTATCTATCCATTTATATTATTTATTTATTAAACCGTTTAAAAATGCGATTATTCATCACATCCACATGAGGGCGCCAAATATATGTTTAAATAAATGAGGAAATAAAAGAAAGCAAAGAAAGAATGAAAGAAAGTAAGTAAAAAAAACATGTGAAAATGCTTATTTGTTTATTCATTTAGGCCATACCTACTGACGAACAAGCATGGTTCATTTAGGGACTACCAAAAAACCCCAAATAACTCCTCACAGCCACACGAGGGCGCCAAACGCTTGTATGTTCTTTTATTTGTCAATTTATTTACTTATTTATTTGCATTTCGTTTGTACTCTTGATTATAGGTTCTAGGTACAACCAATTTATATGTAGATCTACAGACAGACAGACAGACAGACAGACAGACAGACAGACAGATAGATAGATAGATAGATAGATAGATAGATAGATAGATAGATAGATAGATAGATATAGATAGATAAAAAATAATCTACACAGCCACACGGGGGCGTCAAAACATCTATTTTTCCTTCTCGCGCGGAATCGTGTCCAGACAGTCTTCTTTAACTTCTAACTGTAGATGCTGTCAAAACATGTCAACGATTGGAGATTTTTGGAGAGGAAATTTTCACAATTTTCACGCCTGTTTTCTCTGATTGTATCAAAACTCATTTCCAATCCATCCCTCAATTATGTAGTCAGTTATCACCTGCTCTCTCTCTCTCTCTCTCTCTCTCTCTCTCCTTTGCCACCCTCCATCACACACACATATATACACAGTATGTGTGTGTGTGTATATATAATGTGTAATCTCTCTCTCTCTCTCTGCCACACTGTGTGTGTGTGTAATTTCTCTCTCTCTCTCTTTCTCTCTCTCTCTCTGCCACACTGTGTGTGTGTGTAATTTCTCTCTCTCTCTCGCTCTCTCTCTCTGCCACACTGTGTGTGTGTGTGTAATTTCTCTCTCTCTCTCTCTCTGGTGGGCAGGGCTCCATAAGAAACACTCTGTGTGTGTGTGTGTAATTTCTCTCTCTCTCTCTCTCTCTCTCTCTCTCTCTCTCTCTCTCTCTCTGGTGGGCAGGGCTCCATAAGAAACACTGGGAGGGTGTGTCACGCTTTTTTCTGAAGCTGAGAAGTTGTGGAGTTCGTGTTATGAAATGAGTTTCTCCTGAGCTCTTCTCTCCTGGTCATTTTTTCTCTTTGCTTCTGGAGAACTTGGGCCGGTTTGAGAAGGGGAGGAGGCGCTTAGAGCCACTTCTGTTTCCTCCAGATCTCGAGAGGGAAAAGTAGGTCTGAGCGCGTGAGGAACCGAGGAACCGAGGAGATCACCAGCCTGCTGGAGACACAGCCACCTCTGCGCCATGGGGGACCTGATCTCAAGCCACCTGGATGAGGGCAAGCGGGAGATTATCACAGGTGAGATCTGAGCGGATCAGGAGAGGGTGTCCTGCAGAGTTCAGCTTTCAGGTTCAGGGATTCCCTCTCAGGCTGGGATTTCACGGCTGTTCTACTTTTGGACTTCTCAGGATTTCTAGAGGTTTTTGTATTGGAGTCTGTTTCTCTTTTAGAAGATCCTTCATGCCGCGACGTGGCGTGTTTCCTGTTCATTTTCCCAGCACCAGTGGCCCAGAATAGGGCAAAGGGAAATTCCACCAAATGTTCAAAATTCCTCCACAATTCCGTCACTGCGATGCAACAAAGTCGCTCAGAGTTGTTTTTCATAATTGGGGAAACTCGGATTTCTTTACTGATGTGAACCAGGGCTCCACGTACTGTAAAAATGTATTTTTACTGCCTAAAACGACCAGTGAACTTGCATGAATGTTAGTTTGTACATGTGGTGTTGATAGTGGTCATTCTGGATAAGTGATGCATGTACTGCTCCACCATGAAGGCACTTTTCTACATATATATCTGTTAAACCTTTATCTTGGGCATCAGACATTGTATATGTTACAGTTTTATTTAATTACTTTGGTTTTAGTTGAGAAGTACATGCTTTTAGAAGCTAAATATAAGTATACTATTTTTCTGTGTTAGCTTAATCATCCCAAGTTTTCTTTTCAAATACATCAAATACCTAATATTCCAATAAATTGAACTAGGAGCTGCTGATGGAGCTTCACAAATCCAAACAAAGGTGAAATCTGGAACTGAACCTGTTTTTTCTATCCAGCTCACAAGTATCCCTGTACTATAAATGCACTTTTATAAAGGCCAATATCTTCATACAGCTTATCATAAAAGCATTGTCTGAGGCTACAAGCAGCATTTTGGTGAACATTTCATGTAAGAACTTTTTATGAGGGAGCTTTCTGAGGCATTAAGCACTTCTAGACGTCTGGTTCCATTCACCTGAGCATTCACATCAAACAACTCTGACTTTGTTCACAGTCTTTGTCATTCAGTTATGTAGTTGGAATTGTGTGGAATTAGCCACTTCAGCCAGGTAGTCTCCAATCCAGTGTAGGCAGATTGCAGGCATTGAACTGGGAGTTCTGGGTGGACAACATGGACCAAGTTCCTTCAGACGCTGGTTATCGTGTGTGCTTTCGGACTGTTTATATACTGGTGGGTACTCCAGCTCTAAAGCAGAGAGTAGATTGTCCGGCACCCACTGGAAGCTGCAAAGTTCCCCATTCTCTTAACTTCAACCCAGAGCAGTGTAGAGAAGATCTATGTATGTGATCAGTATGTGTTGCATATGGAATCTCAGGAATTCTTGGGCTGCCCTCTGGAAGTGAGGAGCGTATCTGGATAATGTCATGCACTACTAAGACAGATAAACATTACGTGTGTACATGGGTACCCTGTCTCCGGCCATCTTGGCTTCAGGTTGTGCTCTCCTGGCAGCACCATTGGTTACTGCTGGCTGAACCAAAATGATTTGATCGTAGCTTCATTAGCCAGTTCCTGTGCTTTGAACATTCAGAGTGTGTTAACATCAGTACGTGATCCGGTCCAAGTTCTCACTCTGTTGTAGGTTGTTCCTGCCGTGTTGGTCCCAGCCCTGATTTTTAGAACTTTTGAGGTCCATATCTTTCCCAGCACTTACTCCTTTGAAAAGACATGGCTTTAGCGCTAGAAAAGCAAGAAGTCCCTGTATTTGAAAGGAGTCCAAGACTATGACCTATTCATGCTCTTGGTCATCTTGTTAGCTTGCCCAATGAGGTCATTCTCCAGGGCAAGAAGCAAATAGAAGCTTACTGCCTAACCCCACGACTTCCTGTGTAACAGCCAAAGAGCTTAAAGGGGCATTCCATTCATTTCTCAAAATTTGACTTCAGTTGTTGGGTTGTAAACAAACTCATTCAGGAGAGATTTGTTGCGCAACTGCAGATTGCAGAGAGACTCAAGTGCAGGGAAACCAGGGCTCACAAAGTTTACAATGTAAATGTATAGGACTTTTATTTGTTATCTAAAACAACCAGTGATCCTACATGTGTTTTTATGTAATGTTGATGCTAAAACACTGGAAAATCTGGAACATCTGTGCCATACAATGCCCTGCACATATGTTTGGGGTTTTTTTTGAGGCTCCCCTTCATCTCTGTGAACAAATCTTACATTAAATTTATCTTCAACGAAGCATTCCACCCCGAACAACTCGAAGTGGTTTAATTTGAATTTTGCAGACATTTTGGTGGAATTGCTTTTTTTTTTTCTAAGACAATTTACCCTGTATGTTGCTCAGGGTTGAAAGGTGGGATGGATTGACAGGAAGCGTCTGGTATTTGCCCCCTGGCCAGAGGTTTTAGGGTTCTTCTCTGAAAGGAGAAGGGAACTAGCGGGGTGGGTTTAAATGGCTTTATGAGGCAAGGCTGTAACCATGCACACCTTGTTAGCGACCGGGCCCCTTCTGCAACCTACGTGATAAAAAACCCCTCCTCACAAAATCACACCCTCCTTTGTGGCTTTAAGACCAGGGCGGGGAGCTGGTGGATATGCAATGTTCACACGTCACCTCTTGAGTTCTTTCACCAGTGAGCAAAGTCTTACTCACCCACTGATCTGGCTGGAAGTCCCACCAAACCAAGGCTAAATCCTTTGCCAGTCCAGAGGAATCATCCAACTGGAATGTTAGAAGAAAAGAGGGAGGAATTTGACTCCCTGTTTGGATACAGAAGAGGGATTATTGCGAGGACGTGAGCAATGGAAATCAGTTAGTGTGTTAATTTAATTGAACTGCTCTTGCCAAAGCACATACCCAGAGTGGTTTCATCATGGCGTGTGTTTCCATGATGAGGAGAAAGTTGTGATCGCTGGTCGACTCAGCACTGGTGAGGCTCTCGGCACAATTAGCACTTGTGAAGAACTCAGCAAAATCACAAGCAAGCTTGCCGAGGAAAACAAGACCCACGTCACCCGAGCAGCAGCTCCTGACAGAGCGGGATAAATCACGCACTCGCATTTATGAGCAATGCCACAAAATAACCATTTTAGTTCCTTAAAGAACCCTGAAGCCCCCAGTCCCTCATATTCTGATGCCGTTTAACCCAGGATTAACTTATGGATCAGCTGGTTATTTCAGTGTGTTAGGAATAAGGTGGGCTGTGACCAGAGAAGATCGTTGGGATGTGGAGTTGTTATGGTTTGAATGGCCTTCTTGTAACACCAAGTACTCTGAACTCATCGGCAGCAGTTTGTGGTTCTGGAGCATTAAGTCATATATTTTTTTTAATGTTTGAACATTCTTTCCACTGTAAGTTTTAACATTGGAGCCCTGTGGTCTTTTTGATGTGCTTTCAAATAAGCTGTAATTGAATTGTCATTCCGATCGGTTCAAGTTCAGTGGACTCATTGTGCTGTCTGACGCGAGCAGCTGGACATCTTCGGAATCCCATGTAAGATCTGATCTTGCGGATCGCTCTCTTTCATGACGTTTGTATGGGATATGCAGAACTTCTACCTGTTTCCTGAGAAATGGAGCCTATGTTTAGTGCTGTAATAGAGAATAGATTAAAATGAGTAACTCAATAAAAACAAATCAGACATTAAAATTCATTTTATTATGACGTGTAGTTTTCTAATGGTCTGTCTTATGGTTTTTAAGCTTTTAACAATAAGAAACGGGCCAATAGACACAATTGTATGCATTTTTGCTGGACATCGCCATGCTTCCAACTTTGTGGACACAGTTTGGGGAAGAACCTTTTCTATTGCTGCATGACTGTGTCCCAGTGCACCAAACGAGCTCCATTAGGAGTTCAGTGTGGAAAAACTTGACCTCAACCCCATCCAACACATTTGGGATGAACTGGAACAGAGAATGTGATCCAGGCCTTCTCGTCCAACATCAGTGCCTGACTTCATAAATGCTCTACAGAATGAATGGACACAAATTCCCACAGAAACTCCAAAATCTTGTGGAAAGCCTTCCAAGAAGAGTGGAAGCTGATATAGCTGCAAAGGGGGATCAACTCCATATTGAGGTCACTAGAGTCTTTATTTAAATGAAGTATCATTAAGGTCTGTGTTGTTGTAATGGTCTGTTGTCCCCATACTTTTGTCCATTTTGTGGATCTGAGATTACATTTGAAAATGGAGTTTTAAACAGATTCGTGACCTTGAACTAGAATTTCAGAGTGTGTGTCTCTTCCGCTAAAACGCTTGACCTTCAGTTGGGCCTTCCTACCAGCTTGAGTGCATTTGTAGTGAAAATTCTTTTTAGATGAAAAGATAATGCAAATATTAGTAATGCAGGAACAGATTCTTAGACTGTTTACTGAAGTTTATACAGTTTTTGGTTTATAAAGGTCCAGTGAACTAGTTACTTGTTTGCCTCCTGATTTTTACATAAATCACACAATTAATCTGTAAATGATCTGATTACTAATTTGGAGGTAAATTCATAAGTCCTCTGCAGATAAGATGGCCTTAGTGTTTCTGAGGAGTCAGTAGTTACTAAGACCATTGGATCTGGGCAGACATGAGGGTGCTTTGGTAAAAGCCTCCAACGTAATGTGGAGTTTCCTGCTAGCAGCGAGAGCAGAGATCTCCCAAGAGGTCAGTGCTGTAAATGAATCTAGCAGGACATGGATGTTGTTGTTCTTGTTTTGAGGACCACTCAGGCTCTTCCTCTGTTCTTGGGAGTGAGTCTGTGTGCATCCAGAGCAATCGAAGTTTCTGCATGACGTTCAGGTGAAAATCTGTGACTGAGCTCTTTAGCTTGTGATTAGCCAGGATCAGGCTGTTTGCTTTTCAGTTGTTATGGCATTTGTGAACATTTTACATGGGAGATGCTTTTATGGGGACTTTGAAAATCTTCATTAGAAACAGCACAGTTCCGCTTGTAGTGTAGAGAGTCTCAGAATGACTCCCAGCTGGTATTCTTCCAATAAAATCTATCTATCTATATCTCTGTCTATCTATGTCTGTCTGTCTGTGTGCTGATAATACAAGCATTGCCAAAACACAAACTGTAACCACGTAAACCTTACAGCTGCTTATGACATGATTTGCCCTCTCAACTGTTAACAAAGTTACAAAGAGCGTCACAGAGTCTCACAAATATCACATGAAGCCCAGTCAGCGTGTGACTCAGTGAGACCCACACAGTCGTGTAGTCTCTCCCACTCCTGAGGCCCTGTTCATGAACTATACTCCCTTTTCTTTTTTTTTAATGTTCTTTATTGCTCAACAATAACTGTAACTTTATAACTGTAACCATATTTTGCTTGTGCCCTGCAGCACCACTCTGCCTTTCTGTGCTGAGACAGGCTGCAGTGTGGAACGAGGAACTCTAGCTCAGGGGATGCCCGGTGTCCAGCACAGATTGGCAGTTCTCCTCCTCAAACACACACTAAACCTGGCACTTAACAGGTGAGTTGAACCAGGTGTGTTTGAGCAGGAAACGACCAGACTGTGCTGGACACCAGGCCTCCATGCCTGTAGTTGTTTAAGTTTCCCACCCATGGAGCAAACTAAACTGTACTTTTTTCAGTCTTTTGGGTCACACCATCACTTCTGATCATCTCACTCTCTCTCTGTCTCTCTCTCTGTCTCTCTCTCTGTCTCTCTCTCTCTCTCTCTCTCTCTCTGTCTGAGACTCTCTCTCTCTCTCTGTCTGAGACTCTCTCTCTCTTTTACTCTCTCTCTCTCTTTCTCTGTCTGAGACTCTCTCTCTCTTTCTCTCTCTCTCTCTCTCTCTCTCTGAGACTCTCTCTCTCTTGTACACTCTCTCTCTCTCTCTCTTTCTCTGTCTGAGACTCTCTCTTTTTCTCTCTCTCTCTGTCTGAGACTCTCTCTCTTTTACTCTCTCTCTCTCTCTCTTTCTCTGTCTGAGATTCTCTC
>JBBJLR010081654.1:0-10643 GCA_037577145.1 Brachypetersius gabonensis | reverse complement strand
CCATCCATCCATCCATCCATCCATCCATCCATCCATCCATCCATCCATCCATCCATCTATCTATCTATCTATCTATCATCTATCTGTCTATCTGAATGTGTATGTACCATCAGAACTGTTACAAATTGGTCCAAAATGACAAACGGGACCAAAAATCATATTACATGAACTCAAAATAAAAGTTTCACTTCTTTTGTACAATTGTTTTTTGTCACCTGAGCTTTTTCTGAAAGACGTTTAGTTATTGATCATTTAAGTCCATTTTCATTGTTTCAGCTTCTTTTGAAAATCTAAGCACTCAGTTGATCACCTATAAGTGCCAGGTGAGCAGATAGGCCTGTGATCGATAGCAACAGCCCTCATGATGCCATCACTGTTGGAAACTGCCCAGTTCAGTGTGTTGAGGTTCGGTGGCTGGACGGCATCCATCATTCTGCTGCCAGTCCATCAGCCTACAGCAGATGAAGTTCTGTTTGTGCTCTGAAGCAGGGCAGTACAGGCTGACCTTCAGTCCACAATGCTGCTGGCAAGTTCCTGTCGCAATCCTTGCATCGTGACCAGCACCGGGCTTGTTGGTTAGCAAAACTAAAAACAAGAGTAGTGTCAGGAGAGACAGCCTGGTAAAACTGACACCTGCTTCTGGGAAACAAATCACATTTAAAACGTTTCAGAGTTGATACAGAACTGTATAACTCTTACCTCATAAAATGTCTGAATTTCTTGATTAAGGTGAGTGGCATATGGTACACACATACACATATAATACATATTGGGTAGATCAAGTTACAGAAATGGGAACAAATGTTGCTGTTTTACAGCATTCAGCACCACCAGTATATATTTTTTTATTTATTTATTTATTTATATTTATATATTTATAGTAGACAATATATTTATTTATTTATATTTTAATCTAGATTTTGTGCAACCTAAATGCAACATAAGGCAAACTGCAAGTTTATCCTACACTTCATTCAATGTGCTTTACAGACACAAATTAAGCAGAAAAACATAAAGTAAAAAGTAAGCAACTAAATCAATAAAGACTAAATGTAAGTTCTATAAAAAATTGAAAAAAGTTCACGATTTTTACTGGTCTTGCTTGTTAAGTGAAGCTTGTGGAAAAACAAGGCTGTTTTTAGCTTCATTTCGTGTCAGATCTGATCTCCATGGGGAGCTGGTTCCAGCAGCATCGCAGCAACGAACCTTCACTTACAAACGGCTAATGAGACTGGAGAACACAGAGCGAGGGATCCAAGACTCTTTTAGTCCCGCAGTTCATGAAAACTTTAAGAAATGGGGGATTTAAGTGAAATTGAAATGGGAACGTGCCTCATTGTATATATTTGATGTATTCCAAAGAACTTTTTTATTAAACAAAGTAAAAAAACAAAAACATTCTTTTCCTAAAAAGTATTTTTCTATGTTTTAATTAATTTTATTGTATGGATGAGACTTTTGGAATTGAAAGTTGTCATTTTTGGAGATCAAGTCTTTGTCCTAGTAACAGATTTAGGTGTGGAAGATCATTGATGTTTGAATGGTATTGATAATGGAAGCAATAGTCCTTTATAACATCCCAATGTTTTCTCTCATATTTGTGAACAATCCTGACAGTTTTTACTAAATATTTTGTTTGCATATATGTTTCTTTTAAATCAATTTAAAAAACAGTTTAAAACAAAGTTGCAAAGAAAAATGAATTAGAAAATACACAATAATATAAAACAAACTTTTAAATTGATTCGTTTATTTGTTTGTTTGTTCATCCATCCATCCATCCATCCATCCATCCATTAATTCATTTGTCTTAAATCAAGAAAAAAAACAAACAGCAACATTTGTAGAAATAAATTAATATAAATATGAACAGAGTTTCTCTAATTGGTCTCTTTTTGATGAATGCAGTTATAGAGTGTCCTAGACATACTGAAAATGTTCTTTCCTGCATAGTATTGCTTCAACAAACCATCAGTGACTGCAACCCAAGTCCACTTCGATTAATATCTTTCACAGCCGCCCCAAACTCTGCTAGTAAAAACTAAGTTGTGATTTCAAAGCACTGCTTCCATTCAGGTTAGCATTAGACTCTCGGAGAAAACCTCATTGCTCGGAGAGAGACGGCTGCCAAGGTCGGGTGGAGGGGGAATTGGAGATCCGTCAGATAGATCATCCCAAACCCTGAGGTGTCAGCGCAGAATTCACAATAGCGTGTTATCTCTGGGGAGGTACCCGCAGGATGTCTGCTCTCAGACCAGTGGGGTTCCTCAGGCCAGGAAGGGAAGCGCAGTAGAAGCTCAGTGCCAGGGTCGTGAGCTCTGTAGATCCACAGAGAGAAAAGTATGGCTGGGCTCTACCTTGTTGCTAAGGAGACTGATGGGGTTTGTGGTACTCAGACTGTTTGAAATGACAGGAACTGACACATGTGCATGTACAGATCGTGATGTTTACACTGAGGAATAGCGGCAGCATCCCCTCTGTCATTAAGAGTCTATAATAAACAGCATATTAATGTAAATATGTTTGTGTGTATGCGTATGATAATATACACTAACGGTCAAAAGTTTGGACACACCTTTGGATACACCTTTTCTTTGTTTTTATTATACATTGTAGGTTAATACTGAAATAAACAAACAAAATAATGAAGGAATACATGGAATTATGCAGTAAACAAAAGAAACAGACTCTGTTCTGTAATCAGGGAATGATGGACTGTTGTTTTTTAACAACAGTTCAGTGGTTCTTGCCCTAATGTGCAGTAGAACCGTAGTGGAACCGGATCACTAACTGTGGACCAACCCGACTCACAACTGATGATCCCAAACAGGAGAGAAACTCCACTAATGAACTCTTGATGAGAAACTCCTGTTAATTAAACACCATTCCAGGTCGATTCCTCATGAATCTGAGAGAAAAAATGCCAAAGCTGCAGTGTGCAAAGCTGCATCAGAGCAACAGGTGATGTTTTCAGTATTAATCTACAATGTAGCCGATAATAAACACAAAGGAAATCGTTGAATGAGAAGACGTGTCCAAACTTTTGACTGGTCGTGTATTTTTTTATATTTTTTGTTTAGTTTTTTTCCCATTTTCCTGATTCTGTGCCAACACACCATCCAAAAAAGTCAAAACCAAGAATCACTGCTGTTTTTCTTCAATAGAAATACAAAAACATTTGCTTTTTTAAGTAAACGCTATCACTCTAGAGGATTAGTGTAAGGTCTGGCCAGTGGCCACTGGGGGGCGCTGGGATTTAGTTTAAGTTTATGTGTAGGACTTTTATTTTGATAGCCTGAGTGCACCAGCAGGGTAATGATAAGTGAGATAGGTTCCAGCTGCTGGTGTACTCAGGACTAAGTGTTTGTATGTGTCTATTGGTGAAGGTTTATTCATGTCTGTATTTAAGTTCTGTTCTGTTGGACCTCTGTGTCGGTCCACCCTCACAGTTACCAGCATCATGAGAGTGAGTTTCTGTTCTGTTTTCAAGCACAGCCAAGTAAAGTGTACGTAGGCCCTCGAGCCTTGTTTTGTTTTGAGAGAATAAAAAGACATTGAGAACGGATTCCTGCGTAAAATAGCAACAGAAGAACCACATCAGATCCCCTGATATTATTTCTCTGTGAAAATGACAAAATGACAAAAAAAAAATTGAAAAGTCTCCATTTAGAGGAAATTTGATCACTGGTGGTGAATGGAACCAGATGTCTGCTGCTAAAATCTTCTCTGAGAAACTGCTTGAAAATATTATAAATGCTCCAACTGAGACGTTTTACCATCATCATCATCCTCAGAGACACGTGGAGCTTCACTGAGGGTCGATAGTAAATAAGAAAAACATTGTTTTGGAGATGCGATGCCTGGTTCAATCCAGCAGTGAACCATTTCAAAATGACTTGGTTTACACCCCAATTATCCACGAAAACCAATGGGACTACCCATCCTCCGCTGGGACAGGGGTAGAGCTGTTCTTCATAAAATGCCTTAGAGGCGAAATTGGGATCATTGCACCTAAATGTTTTATTGTGTGTATACGAACTCCCCCAAGGCAGAAGCGTAAGGTCCTCCGCCAAATGAGCTAAAACGTTTTTAATCGTCGTGACTCATTCGACCACAGGACACTGGAATTTGCGAGCGATTCGTAGTGGAAGGGAGCGGCGACTCCGGCACCGGTGACATAAATCAGAGAGCTGTAGCGCGTTGAGGCTTTCATCCAGGCATTTCCTTCTGACATTTGAATACAAGGGTGCCTTTTTCGCCCTCTTTTCAAAGAGTCGCTCTCTTTCGCCGAGGCTTTGTTATCTTTTACGCCTGCGCAGCGCCGATAACGGCGAGCGATAATGCAACAAAGGCCGCAGCACGATATTGTATTCTCTTTTAGATTTTGGGGCTAAAATGCTGAGGCGAAAATCTGACATCAAGGGAGCCCACCTATTAAAGCACCACCAAGCCCACTTTCCTACGGCTCCGAGCCACGATGACGGCAGGATCAAAATTACAGGCAGTCCAAGCGTCGCTTTGTGCTTTATTGCATAATGACAGTTTGTAGAGTGAAAGGCGAACACACACACACACACACACACACACACACACACACACAAACAAATATATGACTGGGCTGGGCTCCGCTGGCCTCTGCAAGAGGAGCATTGCTGGGCATTGTGTGGAGCAAATGAGCAAAAGCAATCTTCTCCTAGTGCTTGACTTTGTCATTCCGGAACCATTATCCATCGCTGGGAACCCCTCCAGAAAAGCTCATTTTGTGGTCTATACCCAGAGGCTTGGCACTGCATTGACTTTAACCCTTAGGAGTCCCACTAATAACTCTCTTATTGCTGTTTTGCTATAGGTTCTTTTGGGTTTACATGGGTATTTACATCAATTACATGGATTATTGTGTTCTGCTCCACGGTTTGGGCTTGCTGGGTTTGATTCCATTAAAATGAGTCCTGATGCGCTTGCTCTGTCCGTGCGGTTCGTTAGAGCGAGTGAGGATGTGTACCCTCGCCAAATCATCAGACTGAGACCCTTTATCCCTTAGAACCTGTGCAGCACGGATCCATGCTGGAAGCGCAACACCTGGTAAATGACGGTCAAATGGCAACTGCTTATATTGAAGTTCCACCAGTTTGTGTAGATGCTTGAGGTATCAGACGTCACACAGAACAACAGTTATTGTAATTTAAACAAAAAAAAAAAAAACATGGAATAATAATACTGGGATTTTAAAAATGGTTTCACACTCAAATGACCATTAAGGTTTTTGTTTTAAGGTTTTAGAAACATTCCCAGGAGAACTTTCAGGATAGTCTCCGCCCACAAGTGGGTGTGGAATATCCGCAGAGGGAGAGGATCCAGAGAACGGCTGAGTGGCGACATGACGAGTGAAAGAGCAGCAAACAACGAGCATGTAGGAGAACAAACAAGGGTTGTAGACAGTTTTACACCGCTTCTCTTTGTTCAAATCAGACTTTACTAAGTTCTAAGGGTTCACCATTAGGAGTCCCTGTAATAACTCACATATTTTTGTCTTGCTATAGGTTCTGCTGGGTATTTTAACGTGTGTCTTGCCTTGCTGGGTTTGATTTCATTAAAACGAGTCGTGCTGCAGTTGCTCATTAAAGCATGTGAGGTTGTGGAACCTGCTATGTACCAAAGCAGAAGACTGAAACTCCTTTAAGAAAGAAGGTCTTTATTGACTTCGCAAACACACTGGTGAGTTTCAGCTGAAGATGCACAAAAACTGCTTGAGTATACCTTTAAAGAAGAATCCTTCAATGAATGATGGCAAGTGTAGCCAGACATTTGCCAGTAATTGCGCCCTTAAATGTGGTTATTTCATTATGACTGCGCTGCCAGACACCTGAGATGTTGTTTTACCAGATTTTTTAATGAAGCTCTTGTGCTAAAACTAAACCCGTTCATTTTGAAGTGATACAAAACAGTAAAATAGTGAGTCAAAAAGTCCTCAATGAATACTAATTTAGTAACGATTTGTCTCTATTTTATCATTGTTAACATCCATATAAACACTCAGAGACACATGGAACTTCATGGGGGTGGATGTTTGTGTTGGAGATGACTGGTTCCATTTACGTAGCAGTGGACCATTAGTTTCGGCCGAGACCATTATTGGCTTCCAGAAAATACTGGTGATATTAATCTGAAGTCTTATAATGTCAACATAAACCAAAAATATATACTCATTTGCAATATTTAAAAAAGGGATGACTGAAATATAAAACATTAATTTTCTTTAAAAAAAAAAAATAATAATAATAAAAAGATGCAAAATATGGTGTGGACTGAGAATTTGGAATCTACACTTGTTTCAACAAGCTTTGAGTGTCATGTTAGGTTTCAATAACAGTCTTTATACAGGTCTTCAATTTCCACTGCAAATAACAAAATACTGGAACAAAAAAAACATAATAATAATAATAATAATAATAATAATAATAATAATAATAATAAATAATAATAATACATTTTATTTATATTCAGCTTTATATTTTACATAAAAATCTCAAAGTGCATACAGATAACAAACTAACTAAATAGCAGGAAGTCCAAGGCAAGAACCCCGTGTACGACAGCCGAAGTTTTGGGGACCACAAGCTCAGTTAGTTTAAGCCGCGCTCCACAGATACGGCGGGCCGGCCGAGCATCTCCAGGCACGATACTGACTCCCCTGGTGTGGATGGAGCACAGGCCCACGTCCTCGAACAGATCCACCAAGTAAAGCCTGGCTTCCTGCAGGGCCGTGAGGGCGGAGCTCTGGAAGCGGAGGTCGGTCCTGAAATCCTGAGTGATCTCACGCACCAGGCGTTGGAAGGGCAGCTGGATTTTTGGTAACGGTGGATCTCTCATGGAACCACAGTGCTGCATCTGTAACGATGAGGTTTCTTCACGCAGCCGGTTATCGGAGCGATCTTGTGAGCCGCCTTCGTGGCCAGCAGCTTCCCAACGGTGGATTTGCGAGCGGACTAAACAATTCTAGGCATTGTTCGGATAAATATTTACATTAAAATCATAATTTTTTAAAAATCCCAAATCAAAACATGCCAGACGGAGCAGAGTCTCGCCAGCAGCCCCGTAACCGAGATATGTTTTCTTGTCATTCAGGGAAGACTCCCTGAGCTCAACTGGTGACCACGCACTGTTTGGCTGGCGTTTAAGGATCACACTCACTCTACCCACCAATCACACCACAGATACTATCATTACGACACTTAAGCTTCACACGCAACAGGTGGAGCTGCCACTCAATGCTTCAGCAACCCGGCCCCGCTCCAATTACTCACACCTGGCACCTGGGTTACCATAGGCATTGAACGACCATTCACACAACACTCCACCCCCTACCCCTGTGCCCAGAGCTGTGACTCCTAGTACGCCGGTGATGAGCTCCTCCGTGGGCTTGGCTGAACCAACTTTGAGGCATTTTGAAGCATTTTCAGCAGGGAGGCAGGGCTAAGTGACACCTCGCGTTCAGCAGAAACACTCGACGGATGAAATGGTGTCTAAAGTGGGATTATATAGCAACGGTGGCGACGGCGGTTTGACTGACTCTGAAGGATGACTGAAATGAATCTCTTTAGATTCCCAGCCTGCACTGTTTCTTTGAGGATTCCCAGAAGACCTCAGTGACTAGCCGCATAGCTGTTCTAACTTTCATCTACATCTAGGAGATTTATGTAGACATGTTCTATAGAATAATTTGCATTTTTAGGAACTGTGAGGCCTTCTCAAGGGTCTTTGAAACTAAACAATGTTACAAATCTTTTGGATATTGCAGCCAGATTTTACACCCCAAAGACTAATATAATTTAGTTTAAAGACTAACCCAAATATCATTTAAATCTTTCATCTGTATCCCCTGTGTTTTAATTCTGTATCAGATATACATAAATAGCCCCAGGATATCAGTTTGTCTCAAGATGCACAGTCCATGTCCCTATGGGAACTATAAATAGCTGCACAAGACGGAGAGAGGAGAATTTAATGAGGGTGGAAACGAACAAGTTGTGCTTAAACGGAGTAGTTGTTTGCCACCTAATTCATGACGTAAGCTGTTCAGGACACAGGACTATTGCACTTTTCAGCCGGCACAACAAACCACACCGTACCATAAACAAGTGTTTTTCCATTACAAATAAAGTGACCTGTACCTGAGCTGCTCAACGGCAGGGCCAAAAGAGGGCTGCAGTCAAGCTGACTGTTTTCTGATTGGTCGAAATGTCTTCCCAACATGCAAAGAGGCCATTGTTTATTTAATGTATGGGCGTCGTTAGGTCTGAAGGTCTGAAGCCCCCCCAAAATGATCCTAAGCCACCCTAAATATATAGTAATTATTAGGTGATCTTTGAAGAGGTGGACCTTCAGGTGAATCCGCAGATCTGATCAGAAGATAGAGTTCGTTCCACCACTGAGGGGCGAGACTGAGAAGAGTCTTGACGCATGTCTTCCTCTTCTTTTGAGCAGCGGAGGCTCGAGACGAGCCGTGCTTGAAGCCCAGGGTATTATCTCGTCCGTCTTCATGTTTAGTCACACCTGGTGTTTGTTTAGGTTAAGTGATTGTCAGTTGGGATTGGTACAAACCTCACACACACCCTCACCCTACCCGGACATCATGTTTTGTGTGTTCTTTGTATTTTGGGCCCTCATGCCTTCTTTGTGTTCCTTATGTTTTGAGTTTGTGTTTATAAATGAAACATCTGCAACCCTGTGTCTGTCCTTCGCAGCACTAGCCAAGCCCCGTACGGGACGATACCCTGGTCGCGTAACTGCTTCATCACAGGGTCTAACAGGATTGTTTTAAATATCAAAAATAGTTGTTCATTAAAACAAAACAAAACTATATTTGAATAACAAATATGTCCTGCTAACAACCCATATTAACCTAAATTAGTTTAAATCCCAACTAACTCTTACCCCAGTGTCACTGAAATAGAACCGTTTGTTTTCAGTGTGACTTATTGTTTGTTTTTGTGTACGTGTGTATAAAAGTGTGGGGGTCAGGTTTGGACTCCAACCTCCACTTCTTCTGAAACTCTTGCCTGTAGCGTCCAGAAATGATTGGGGTAAACAAAAGCAGAGTAGCGCGCTCTCTCACTCTCTCTCTCTCCTCCTGCAGGAGTCACGGGTCTATCTCTGGAAGATTTATGAATATGTTAGAATAGCCTGAGCCAACAGTTTTCAAAGTGGTGGGGAGGAAATAAATTAAACAGCCCAACAGGCAATTCATCTGCTGTTTGATGGATTACCCACCCATCATCATCCTCTCCCTTTCTCCCTCGCTTCCCTTCCTCTAAACAAACAAACGCACAACCAAACAAATCAATTAAGGCTGCGCACGTGCATGTGTGTGTGTGTGTGTGTGTGTGTGTGTGTGTGTGTGTGTGCATGCATGCATTGAAGACTGTCAGTGAGGAATTCGGCAGAAACAAAGTGACAGTTTTGAAAAATGACCACCTTGAGCACAACCACTGCTTCCTCTCTGAGGCCTGTATGTACATTCAGAATCTATTTATTTATTTATTTATTTATTACGTTTTTATGATCATACGTTTCTGTGTATGTTTATTTATAACTTTGTATGCTGCTTTATATTGTTTATTCATTCATTTATTTCATTTATGAGTGTGTATTTATTCAGTTTGTTTGTTTGACTCTCTTAATAAGCACCTTTATTTTTCATCTTTTTCTAACTGAACTTTACACTTTTAATGACCACTTTTAATAAGCAAAAGGAAATGACCCTTTTGCTTTAGCAATGAACACTGAACACCTGACACCTGAACAGGGACTGAACAAACATTTCTTACATTTCAAAACATGCCATAAAAATTGTGCTGAATAATAGATACGTCTTCATGGTTATTCTAAATTCAAAACATTTTATTTTACTTATTTGACAAGTCCCACATTTAAACAAATATAGATTATTTTTTTAAAAGAGACTGGATTTGAGGGAGTTTGTTTAACTTCCCATTTCAAAATAAAAGTCCAGATTGTACTTTTGAAGAAATAATAACTGAAGGATGTAAGACTAGTAATGTACAAATAGTTTGATCCATTTTTGCAAATCTTGGGTATGAAGGGCATTTTTAAAGGCTAAAAAACCTGGTGATGGAAATTTTCAAACTAAGAGTTCAGATTGTAGTTTTGCTCTTATAAGAATGTAGTAATACTACTACTACTATTACTACTACTACTACTACTATTACTATTACTACTACTATTACTACTACTACTATTACTACTACTACTCCTGTTTCTACTACTACTACTACAACTTTTACTATTACTACTACTATTACTACTACTATTACTACTATTACTACTACTACTATTACTACTACTACTATTGCTACTACTACTACTACTACTATTACTACAACAACTACTACTACTACTACTACTACTACAACTTTTACTATTACTACTATTACTACTACTACAACTACTACTACTACTACTACTACTATTATTACTACTACTACTACTACTACTACTACTACAACTTTTACTATTACTATTACTATTACTACTACTACTACTACTACTACTACTACTACTATTACTACTATTACTACTACTACTACTACTACTTCTACTATTACTACTACTATTACTACTAC
>JBBJLR010081643.1:0-10643 GCA_037577145.1 Brachypetersius gabonensis | reverse complement strand
TTCCAGATGATCAGGCGGTGATCAGTATACTGGTGGTGCTGAATGCTGAGTGGTTGGAACTCCTTTATCTAGGCTCCATCTACCTTTAGACACTTTGCAGCCCATCAGTAAAACATTTGTTCCCATTTCTTTCATTTAATCTCCTCAATATGACAAAGTTAAGATAGTTTGAGAGGCAGAAAATAAAATGGTTGGACAAAGTGATTGAAAGCAATCTATAAAGAAATTATGGGTAGCTATCTTCCTATATTTTAGATTTTGCCTGTGCTGTGGACTGTCATCAACTTCAACTTTTAACTTTAATAGATTTATGTAGCACTTTTAAAACAACAGAGCTGACCAAAGTGCTGTACACTGACATAAGGAAAATAATAAAAACCAAATACAGCAATAAAACAATAAAACAATGAAGCCAACATCTAGACACATTTAAAAGCCAAGGAAAAGAAATAAGTTATAAGAGAACTCTTAAAAACAGAAAGGGAGTCAGCCTGCCTGTCATTAAAGTACATTTATTTTTGTATATGCCTTATTAAACAGATGTTTACCTGAGGGTGGGATGGGTGGGAGAAAACTGTCTATTTTCTTTGTATGTGTTTTATATTCTTGAATACAAAATAAAAGCAATTGTTCAAAAAAAAAAAAAAAAAAAATCAATCCGAAATCAAACCAGGAGCCAATGCAGCGATGCTAAGACTGGAGTAATGTGCTCGTATTTTTTTGTGCCAGTTAAAAGCCGAGCAGCAGCGTTTTGGACTAACTGCAGCCGGTCAAGTGATCTCTGGTTAAGCCCAACATAAAGTGCACTGCAGTAGTCCAGGCGAGTCGAGATAAACGCATGGATCAAAATCTCAAAATGATACTGAGAAAAAAAACAGGTTTCACTCTGGACAGTTGTCTTAATTGAAAAAACAACTGAGACAAAAACCACTGAGCTAACCTGTGCATCACATTTCAATTCACTGTCCAGTCTGACACCCAGATTTCTTGCTGTATGTGTCAAGTATTGACTTAGCGAACCTAGGTCAATTTTAACTTGGTCACTTGTCCCAAACAACATGACCTCAGTCTTTTTTTCATTGAAATGTAGAAAATTCAATGATAGCCATGCTTTGATAATAACCCAGCCCAGTCATGTCTGTTGTTTTCGAGAGCAGGTTATCAAAGCACGCTTTGATGTGACACTTGCCAATGCAAATAAACGCAAATGTGTGACAGTGGATGCAGCCACGGTTATATATGTGGTTCCAGAACACATCCATTCAGTCAGACACTAAAGAGTTACCCCTTTTTGAATTATGAGTAACATTAGATTTGCAATAGACTTGAAAGCATTTTTTATTAAGCTGCAGGCACCGATCAAGTAACTGTTTCAGTATTTTCAGAGTGAAGTCAGACAGGCCACACTGTGGCATAGATATAATGATCAGTGTCAGTCAGCTACCACTGTTTCTTCACAAACACTCAGCATATGATTATTATACGATCATTATACTAACTATCATGCAGTATAGAACTGAGCTCCAGAATGTAATCTGGAGTTGTGTTGTGCAGGAATGCTGGGTTATTACTGTGTTGCTGGATCTTCAGATCTGTCTGAGCTCTGGGCTGTAGATTAGTGAGATGTGGGCCTGGCCACCGGTCAGTTTAGGTACACGCCTTTACACAGAAGGTGTACAATCAGTTCACGGTCAAAGTCCAGTTTTGAAGTTTGCTACTGCAGTCACGCAATCATACATTTTCTTGCGGAGATGCAACATAGTTATTATTATTATTATTATTATTATTATTATTATTATTATTTTTATTATTATTATTAGTAGTAGTAGTAGTAGTAATGGTGTTGTACTCAAAGCTCACTGTTTGGACTCTAATAATTCATTGATTATTTGGGTCAAAGCATGGCTTATTCCAATAATGTACTCAGAAAAGCGTATTGTGATGTTGATCACAATAATGATAACATCGTCTTATGGGATAATAAAGAGCAACAAATTCATTTACATACATTATGAAAATATAAAGAGAGTCATGTTGAGGAAATAACTCACGTCCATGTGATGCAACACATATTACTGTAGATGTAGGAAGGTAAAGATAAACAAGATAAAATTCAAAGTGAACAGAGAGAGAGAGAGAGGGAGGGAGAGAGAGAGAGAGAGAGAGAGACAGACAGACAGACAGAGAGAGAGAAAGAGGTTTTGTTGTTTACGTTATTGATGTTGTTGTAGTCTTGACAATGAGAGAGAGAGATAGAGAAAGTGAGAGCGTGGGAGACAGAGAAGGACAGAAAGAGTGAGAAAGTGATAGAGATCAGAAGCGGAGAGGGAGAGAGAGATCAGAAGGAACTCTTTCAAAAGGGCCTCTTTTCATTTTTTGGCCTCTACAGCTAAGGCAGGGGAAGTCGGAGAGAGAAGAGAAGAGGGAGCGGTCGCGTTAATGAAGGACATTGTTTCTGATATTACTGTGTGAGATATTAACGTGTGAGAGCTGTAATTGGGGTGAAAAGTGATGTTTAGTTCTTTTTCTTTTAATCTTTCGCATTTTTCTGCACAGTGTATCACTTATTCCATCATTGGTGCTTTTACTCCTCATAAAACTGCCTCTCTTTCACTCTCTCTCTCTCTCTCATTCACTATATCTATATCTCACACTCTGTCGCTACCTCTTTCTCACTCTCTCTCACTCTCTCTCTGACTCTCACTCTCTCTCTCCACACTCACCTGTTCTATTCTCCTAACTCTCACACTTCATCCACTTTTATCCCCCCTCTCTGTCCTTCCTCGCCCTCTCTCTCCTTGTCCCTAACTCTCTCTCACTCTCTCTCTCTCTCATTCACTATATCTGTATCGCACTCTCTGTTTCTCTCTCACTCTCTCTCTGACTCTCTCTCTCGCTTACTCTCTATCTCTGTCTCTCACTCACACTTTCTCTGTCTCTCTTTCTCTCTCTCTCTGACTCCCTCTCTCATTCACTATATCTGTATCGTACTCTCTGATTCTCTCACTCTCTCTGACTCTCTCTCTCTCTCTCTCTCTCTCTCTCTCTCTCTCTCTCTCTCTCTCTCTCCCTCTCTCTCCCCCCCTCTCTCCTTCCCTATCTCTGTATCGCACTCTCTGATTCTTTCTCACTCTCTCTGACTCTCTCTCTGTTTCTCTCTCTCTCTTTGTCTCTCTTTCTCTCTCTCTCTGACTCTCTCACTCTCACCTTCTCTCTCTCACCCTCTCTCATTCAGTGTGTATCTTACTCCCCGTCTCTACCTTTCTCACTCTTTCTCTCTCGCTCTCTGACTCTCTCTCAGACATTCTATCTCTCCCCACTCGCCTGTTCCATCCTCCTAACTCTCTCGCCTCATCCCCTTTAACCTCTCTCTCTCGCTCTGTCCTTGCTCACCCTCTCCCTCCTTGTGCCTTCTTTTTCCTTCGTCTTTACATGTGACACAGATTTTCTTCTCTCTGTGTGTGTCTAAGGCTCGCTTTAATCATTTTCATCTGTCCCTCTTTCCTTGACTCATTCCCAGCCGCATCAATTACTCCTTCGTTCGTTTTTTCTCCACTTCCTTCCTTCTATTCTGTTCATTTCTTAGACTCAGACTCGGCTCAGTTTAGTTTTTCTCAAGGAGGCTTTATTGGTCTGACCATATTATGTCGCAGTGTTGCTATGACAATGACACATTACACGTCTGTTTATTGGATTATTAATCTGGAAAATCATGTGGCCTATATACAAACATTACCATTCAAAAGTTTGGTAACATCGGTTGTTCATCAACTTTTGCATTATTTTAGAACCTTGTAAGGCTCTGTTCATCATTCTTGAAACATTTACAGCTTTTTAGTGCAGCTGGGCTGGTGTGATATTATTAAAACATTGATTATACACTTTCAAATCCTTTAAGAAGTGTGCAGTTGGATGCGAAAGCTGGTCAATGAGCATGTTATTGTTGAAGTCATAAGCAAAAAGACACAGTACACAGTAAAAAGAGAACACATTTCTGCACATATTGCTAGTTATTTGTTGTGATAAACATAGTGCAAAGAGACATTGGAAAGTTATGTACTTTTGCCTACATATATATATATATATATATACATACGCACACACACACACACACGTCTTAGACATCTTTTGAAAAACGTTTAGAATTACAAAGAACATTAAATAGAGATTTTATGTACAGTATTATCAGTGTGTTCCTCACGGAAGGCCAGTATTAACCAACACATGTGACCAGGGGTATTTGCATACAGCAATATTAAAACACAATACTGTATTTATCGAAACGCTATTATAAATGATTCCTGACTGCGTACAGCAATATAGACATGTCAGCTAAACTGCATATTCATAAAACCAAAAGTGAAGAATGTATTTGAAATGATTCTCTTTTTCTCCCTCTCTCTCACTCTCTATGTCTCTACAGGCTCTCTGCACACTGGCCGTAGCTCGCCCCCTCCGGGGAGTGTTCCTGAGGAGCAGCAGCAGATCGCCCGGCAGGGCTCCTACACCAGCATCCACAGCGAGGGAGAGTTCATACCAGAGACGCTGGACCCTAACGTAAGCAAACCCACCGTCCACCTGCTGATCGACCCGTCAGACTGACCAGTAAGACTAGACATTTCTCCACCTTGAAAGAAGATGCTGCTTTGTGAAGCTTCCTGTGAAGAACCTACAGTGGAACCTACAGTGGAATGACTCAAATGTGCTTTAATGTCCAGAAACAGTAGTAGAATTGTCTGTTAATGAATAGAATCAGCGTGATGATCGTCAGTAACTTCACATCAAAACCTTTTAATATTTAAAAAAGGTTTTAAAATTATTAAAAACCTTTTAATAAATGACACTAAATGTGTCATTTAGTGGAAAAGGATAAATAGTGTTAAGCAAGAGGCATGTCCTTCATGTCCTACATACGAATGGTCGAATATACAGTACATGAAGGGAATATATTTAGGACAGAAGAACTGATATAATAATGGAATCAAGATTCAAGGTTACTTTATTGTGATTGACTGACAATGTTTGTCCATGGGTCACGATGCAACATACAGCAAAAGGTTAGTACACAAGAGAAAATACAATAAATAGCCAATATAGTGTTACAGCAGTGTGAATGTGATATAAACCTTCTAGAGTGCCCAGAATTGTATGATATTACACAGGAGTCAGTTACAGCGTTGAACAAAGTGCAAGGAATGACAGAAATGATGCCATAAATAAACAATACATCAGTTTAACAGTGTAGTTAAACGGAATGTAAACCTTTCAGAGTGATTAGTGTTGCACCGTAAGTGTGATATTACACAGGGGGCTGATACAGCTTTGAACCAATAGCAAGTAATGACAGAAACAGTAGAATAAATAGACTATACATCAGATTAACAGGTTGGTTGAGTGGAATATAAACCTGCCAGAGTGATTAGTGCTGCACCATATAGGTGATATTGCACGGGAGGCAGTAGCAGCATGGAACAAAGTGCAGACAATAGATAGAATAAGATTACAAAGGACTTCATTTATCCCAAGAGAAATTCTTTTGTCATGCAACAAGTAACAAAAAGATAAGGCAAGCGAGAGTTATTTAAAAAATAACTTTCGCTTGTGCTGAACCTGCAGAGCAGTAGTGGAAACGGTTTATGAAAAGTGACTTCGTATTTGTGACATAAAAATATAAAAGCAGAGCTGAGACATTCAATAACAGTCAGACAGTATATCAAGCAGGTGAGCTGAGTGGTATTGCGCAATATAGCACAGTGTGAAACGGGATGTTGAAGTTCCAGGACAGACAATAAGGTTTAAATATGCTGGTCTTGTGTTGTTTGCCTGCAGGTCATGGAGCCGTTCGGCAGCGCTGACGATTCGCTGTCCAGCAGCTGTCAGTCTCCGGATCAGGCACTGGACAGGTGAGTGGAACCTTCCGGAACAGCGGTTGCATCAGCCACAGGTGTGGCTGCTGGTCAGGATGTGCGTGTGTGTGTGTTTGCGTGTGTGTGTGTGTGTCAAGAGCATTAACATGGGTGTGTGTGGTAATACCACTAGTGCAGCTTCCCGCCAAGGGGGTGGAATTGCGTCGCTGTGGAGGCCAACCAGGAAGGCCCAGTGCGTTACCATGGTAACAGTGGCCTTATCTGGACGCCTGGATTCCGGAGTTATCGCTCAGAGAAAAAGAGAGAGAGAGAGAGAGAGAGAGAGAGAGAGAGAGAGAGAGAGAGAGTGGGAGAGAGAGAGTGGGAGAGGGAGGGAGAGAAAGTGGAGGAGAGTGAGAAAGCGCTAGAGAGGGGGAGAAGACGGAGAGATATAGACAGACAGACAGAGAAAGAGAGAGAGAGCAAGATAGAAAGGGACACCTCAGCAACACTATTATTAAAACACTACGAAGTGAATGTATGTTAATGTGATTATAAAGTAAACGACAATAATGGAATGAGTATAGAAGACAAAGGGGTAAAAGAAAGCAAAAGAAAATAGGGAACGCAAGAGAGAGAAAGCGAGAAATAAAAGAGAATTGATTTGTTGTTTAAGATTGGTCTTGCGGTGTTGTTATTAAAACACCCAGTGTGAACTGAATGAGTGAAATAAACAGTGAAATGAATATAAATTGAAAAAAAAAAAATGGCAATGTGAGAGGTAATAAGGACAGAAGGGGTGGGGGAGGAGAGAGAGAGGGATAGAGAGCAGTTATAGCTGATGCATGGAAACAGAATATTATCATTTAAATGAACAGAATGTAATGAACAAGTTAATGAAAGTAGGCAAATAAGTTTAAGTGCAATACGAAGGGAATGAGAATGGGAGTGAATGGAAGAGAGACAGTGAAAGGGGGTGAAAGGACAGGAAAAGTAAAAGAGAGAGAGAGGGGGGAAATACGGAAATGGCGTTACCTGCACAAGCGTTATCTGCCCTCTGGCTTTCCGAACAATGTCAGGAAACGAGTGCATGGAAATTTCTCCCCTCTCTCCAGGCGTCTGTGCCTGCTATCCGGGGTCTCGTCCTGCAGACCACTGACGTCACTAGGCTTGGGGGGGGGTGGGGGCACCGCCAGCCAGAATTACACAGTACAAACTGCAAGTCATGACCTTCACTCTGACCCCAGTCTAGTCTCTGTTAATCCATTCAAACATATTATTAATTTATTACTCTTAATTAAGGCTCTTAACTAAATTATTATCATTTAACTGCTGCTATATTTTCAACTCTGATAAGGTCGTCGCAATACCAGAATACTGACTGATATCAGTTCTGATAATGTGGCAGTAAAGTGCTCAACACAACAGTGATAGCGTGGAAAAATAAAAAATTTAACCCGCTGTTCTCTCAGGTCTTTGTAAGACACAAGTGACACCTGTTCATACCTCTCTTGCCAAATTTATCAGTAACTTTTATTATTATTGTTTAGCTATGCTTTATTCAGTACTTACTATAAAGTATTAAATAACTGTTATAGTGTTTTCAGTGATATAACTGATAATTCCGTAGCTATTATTAATCATATTATGTAGTAAATGTAGTAAGATATATCGTAGTCTATGTAGTATACAGTAGGGTATATACTGTAGAAGGGTATATAGTAATGAGAGCGAGGGTGAAAAGTGTTGACAGGCCTGTAGAGTTTAAGCGGTTATATAAGACTACAAGTCAGTATTTGAACAGATCAGTCTGAAGAAGAAGTGAACCATGCAGAGAACTGGTCTATGTTTATGAGCACACTCGCCTATGTTTATTTATCTGCGTCAAATCAAGCGTAAGCATTGCTCAATTCATGTAAACATCTTTAGGTCCGCATCGGGATGACAAAGCTGGTAATCTGCGGAGTGACGTCAGGGAACAGTTAATATTCCTCAGCTGCTCGGTTCATAACCCGCCGCACTTTGATGCCGCGCTGTGTTTGGAGGTCTGTCAGTGTCTGTAGCAAAATGTGGAGCGTCATGAAAAAGACTGAATATCACAGAACTCTTAAAACCTCAAAACCCTGGACCAGAAAGGGCCCAAGCAGCCTGGAGTTTACTAACAGAGAGCTTTGCGACAGCTTGTTCTTGTTCTCCGTTCTTGTTGTCCTTGCAGAACCAGAATCCAGCTTTCAGCTATTACTCCAGCTCTGAAATGAATGTTTTTTTAATTTTTCAGTTTTTAATGTTTCATAAAATCAATTATGGCCCCACGGTGGTGCAGTGGGTAGCACAGTTGCCGGGGGGTGCAGTGGGTTGGGGGTTCGAATCCGGAACCTGGTGTGTGTGTGTGTGTGTGTGTGTGTGTGTGTGTGTGTGTGTGAGATTGCATGTTCTCCCCGTGGTGGCGTGGGTTTCCTCTGGGTTCTCCGGGTTTCTCCCACAATCCAAAGACTTGCGTCAGGTGATCTGGGTATTCTTAACTGACTGTAGGTGTGTGTGAGTGAAGGCTGTGTGTGTGTGTGTTTGTGTGTGAGTGTGTGTGTGTGTGTGTGTGTGCGCGCGCGTGCGCTAGTGAGGATTAAGTGGTTACAGAAAATGAATGATTTAATAACATCATAACTGGGCGGCGGTAGCTCAGTGGGTAGGATACTTGCCTCCGGACCAAGAGGTCATGGGTTCGAATCCTACCCCCAGCACACCACCATTGGGTCCCTGAGCAAGACCCTTAACCCTAAATTGCTCCAGGGAGACTGTCCTCTGTAGTTAGAGAATGGAAGTCGCTTTGGATAAAAGCGTCTGATAAATGCCATAAATGTTTATGAAGTAATGTGACTTTAAAGTGCAATTATATGATATTATATTCAGTCTGCTCACATAGGATTGCTTTCAACAAACCAGATAGAATTTTTAATGTGTTTATAAATAAAAGCATGGAAGTGGTATGTGTGAAAATTGCATCACTTTTGACCAATCAGAACAAGTTTTATGCCTCACCCCATCCCACCCCACTCATGTTCACCCCACCTCACCCCATCCCACCCCACTCATGTTCACCCCACCTCACCCCATCCCACTCCATTCTTGTTCACCCCACCTCACCCCATCCCACCCCATTCATGTTCACCCCACCTCATCCCATCCCACCCCACTCAATCCCAACCCCTCTATTAATACAACTGGGGGCACCAAAGGACCACCACTAACTAGATATTATTTGAGTGGTGACAGTATAGCTGTGAGTGTGTGTGGTGCTGGTATGTGTGTTAACCTACAGAGTGCACCCACATGGTTGGTGTTTCTGATTAAGCATCAGTGTGAGGTGTAGCTTTCCTGCACGTTAAAGTTCCATCAGTTTAAAGAGTGAACCCCAGAGTCTGTTGGGCAGGTGGCTGAAACATCGGAGGAGATCAGGTGAAGGTGCTGCCGGGCCGCACCCCTCCCTGCTTTGACAGGTGCTCAGCCTGCTCCTCTCCCAGCAAGAGTCTGGCTCGCCGATGGCTTAGCTGTGTGGGAATGTAGGCCAGTCCTCTGCAGCCAGCCGAGAGCCTCAGCCCAGCCAAGAGGGGGGTTTACAGCAAAAATAGCTCACCACTTATCTTATCTCTCTCTTTCTCTCACTCTCTCTCGCTCTCCCTCTTCCACAGTCCACCGTTCTCCCAAAACAACAGAGACAACAATTACCTGAACCTCAACTTCGACTATAAAGGTGAGAGAAAGCAAAACATATTGGGATCCATCTGTTCGGATGGGTCTCACACACACACACACACACACACTTGCAGACACACACACACATACACACACACTTGCAGACACGCACACACAGATGCAGGCACACACGCATGCGCACACACGTATACACTGTCAGGACGTGAGATCCTTCACTAGTGAAAGTTTGGAATCACTGTTTTCAGTAATATATTCTCAGTTTAACTGCAGGCTTAAATAAGTCAAACCTCTCATTTGAATTCTGTACAGAATGACCTTAAGGCAGAAAAGCTGACAAAAATAATGAATGTAAGCAGATAATTACGGTATGTTCATTAGAATTTAATACGCTATTCAAAGAATTCTTGGAATATTAAATAAAATACCTAAAAATACCTTTTTGGTTAATAGTTTGTAATATGTTTCATCCACTGAACGAGCTCTTACTGTAGTGTAGGCATACCCCGTATGTGTCATAGATACGTATTTACGAGCACTAGTAATATTCCCCATATGCAGTACGTATGTATATGCAGTAATAATATGACCCACAATTCGTTTGTATATACGTATCTATGTGCAACAATAACCCGCTGGTTATTATCTATATGTAAATATCTATAGGTAATAACATTAATGCAGTTGCTACATTTGTGTATATGTAAGTATCTGTATGTGTGCATTAATGTTAAACTCATACATGATTGTAGTCTTTCAGTTGTAATTGAACGTTTTTTGGAAAAACAGTCAGAAGTATCTTGTTAATTAGCTGTTTTTCTTAATAAATCAGGACAAACTGTACAAACAGGTCAGTTTTAATGGCGCTTGCTCAGAGAGACGTTTACGCTGATGAGTGTTCTGGCAGAAAGAAAGGGGGATTTTCTTCTTTTTTTTCTTTGTCATTACCCTTCAGACGTAGTCCTGAGAATACATGAGTTACTGGAGCGACGAAGGAGAACAGACTCTCCCCCTATTTCTCTCTCTATCTCTCTCTCTCTCTCTCTCTCTCTCTCTCTCTCTCTCTCTCTCTCTCTCTCTCTCTCTCTC
>JBBJLR010081593.1:0-10644 GCA_037577145.1 Brachypetersius gabonensis | reverse complement strand
AAGAGGCGTGGTCATGTCTCCATTCACACAAGTCACATGACATTGATACAATTTAGGGGAGACAACCTCTTTTTAATATTTTTAACTTGCATTAGCTGCCCAAAGCCAAAACAACACTTTTAGAGCTTCCAAAACAAAAGGAAAAAAAACGGCAACAATTGTTGCCATTGGGATTAAATGGTTTAAGATCCTGTACTATGGACCAGACTTTAGTTAACTTTAGTTTCACAGGAGTTTCATCTGAGATTTCCAGGTGTTCAACAGGCAGCTAAAATCAGATTTTTCCACTTATCTGATTTGAACAGGAGAGTCTGAATGGCAAAAAAAAAATTGTTTTTGCTGTAACTAAATTCTAGATGCTATACTTTTATTTGAGGACTTTCTCTGGTTCTGTTCATCACTCACATGTTTCAACTTTTATTTACTGCTTTGTAATGTCCTACTTATTTAAAACCTGTGAAGTTGAACAGGACACTTGCTTGTAACCAGTTTGGTTTTATACTGAAATACTGATGCCAGACCTTTGAACGCTGATTTCAAACCTCTGAACAGTGGTGTTTATAATTTATAGTACGACACCATAGACAAGAGTGCAGTTTGAGACAAGTCACGTCTCAATGATAACTACAACTGCTCAACTCCAAAATCCTCTTAAGGTACTTTATATCGTCAGCCACAAATAAGAGTCCCTCCAGAGCACCCAGATTAGACAAGCTGTGACATATCTGTTTGTTCAGAGGTGTCCGACAGAGTGGACATTCAGACACTTTATCTGTTCCAGCTGGATAGAAATACTGCTTTCTCTCCTTGGGGTTTCATTTTGACCCACTTTTGGTGTTATAAGCTATTCCTTTGACAGCTCTGACCTCTGCTCTCACATATTTTCTGGCCCTTTGTTCTCTTCTTCTCTGCAATCTTTGTTCCTGCACAACTTTGGGGTTAACTGGTTGTAATATTTATTTGTAAGCTGTCCAGTTAGCATTGTGTCCTGTAAATACAAGGTCAGTCGACTAGGAGCATGCTAACATGCCAGTCAAACAAACGGGTGTGAGGTCTGAGGGAGGCTGCCGTTAAAGTCACTGATCATTGTGGGGATTATACTCCACTTTTCATTTTGGGGAATACGTGTCGAAGGAACTGTATCGCCCAGCGGTTTTTGCTGGCGCCTCTCCGGCCAGGTAGAAGGGAGTAGATCGTGGCTAAGGGCTCGCGGGCCGGATTCGCCAAGGAGCGAGAGAGAGAGAGACTCCATTCACACAGCGGTGGGCTGGACTCCAGGGAGTCGGAGCGAGAAGAGTCTCTTCCCCAAAGCCGGGGTTCTCCTACTCTCCCTTTGTGTCTTACAGGACTGGGGCTGTGTTGGAAATAAGACTCGGACTGGATTAGCACCAAGAGTAGTTCGCGGAGTGTGAGAGAGAGTGACGTACAGTCAAGACACGTGTCTGGGGGTTCTCTAAAGAAACGAAACTCCGGGAGGCAGACCGAGAGAGTCCTTTTGTGTTACACAAATTGTGTTGTGAAGTTAAATAAATACCCTGCCTGAATATTGGTTGCGTGCTGCTCTATTTTCCCCAAGGTGACGACATGACAGATGACCGCGCCCGCAAAAGGAGCACAGCAGCAACCCCAGAGCAGGAAGAAGCTCAGAGGAAGGTGCAGGAACGGAATCTCATGTTCCAGTATCTGGATATCAAACTCCAGCTGCAAGAAGAGGCAAGGTGGCTTCAGGAAAATGGGCAGGAACAGCCCATACCCCTTCATGCCTTAGCCAGCCTTGCAATGCCAGAATGGAACATGGCTCGTACGTTCGACTTACACACCCAAGCATCAGGTGGAAGCTTCGGTCCCCGCAGCCCCGGCTACACCCAAAAGACGTGAAGATGGGTCATGCCTTCACGGTCCGGTAGAAGCCAGTATCTGCGGAGGTGCCGAGAGCCCCCTCACCCGAAGCGAGGGGAGAATAGACCGGGAAGAAGCCGTCACGGTTCAAGACCTGACGGGAAACTCCGGATCCACCCCCACTCCGAGATCAAAGCCCCCCATACCCGCTCCCCGGCGAAAGAAATCAGCACCAGGGTTGGAAGCAGGAGGAAAAGGGGCTTTGAAAGCCTCGGAACAGGCCGGTGTAGGGGAAGAGCCGCAGTCAGCAGTTCGGGCCCCCTCTCTGAGTGACAAGCGACCTGTGCCAGCTCCCCGACTGATAGTAGCAGGATTAGGGGGAAAAGCCAGTGGCAGGGCTGGAGGGTGGGTTAAGCCCTGATAGAGGGCCTCCGCTCGTGTTAAGCCCTGATAGAGGGCCTCTGCTTGTGTTAAGCCCTGATAGAGGGTTTCAGGGTAGTGTCAGCCCTGAGAGAGGGATCCAGGTCAGAGGAAGCCCCGGGTACCGGCCTCCAGTAGGTGAGGAAGGTAGCGCCAGAGCGGGTGGGGTGAATACACCTGTATCTGTGGGATTTACGGGGGTACACATACTGGCAATCAGTGTGGCCGCGGTGAGCCCTGATCTGTGGTGGTGGCTGGAGTTTCTCAGTGAAGTAGCCTGACCATCACTGACATTACCACAGTTCAGGGACACTGAGCACCCCGTGGGACCCGACAGAAGCTCTGGAGCTACTAACCAGGGAAACAAAGGGTCTACAGCCAGGAGCAGCTCCCAAGATGACTGGGGGATGACTGACAAGGAGTCCCTTAAGGTCAGTAGGAGGGATGACGGAGTGGGAGGAGTCCATAGGGACCCACTCATGCCGCTCTGGCCTGACGATGAGCCGGCCAGAGACAGACATGGGAAGGATGGCAGGAGTGGGACTCTGTGGGCTCATCCGTGACAGGTGATAGGCTGGTAGCCTGGGGAGCTCCACGGAGGGGTTTCTTGGAGTGGAGCTCCGAACCGGCCGATGGAAGAGGACATCCGGAGGGGGGCCTAGCCCATCGGACGGGTGACGGGATCCCTGCCGAAGGCCTGCCGGGAGGAGGATCGTGGGGGATGACTGACAGGGAGTCCCTTAAGGTCAGTAGGAGGGATGACGAAGTAAGAGGAGTTCATAGGGACCCACTCATGCCGCTCTGGCCTGGCGATATGAGCCGGCCAGAGACAGACATGGGAAGGACGGCAGAAGTGGGACTCTGTGGGCTCATCCGTGACAGGTGATAGGCTGGTAGCCTGGGGAGCTCCACGGAGGGGTTTCCTGGAGTGGAGCTCTAAACCGGCCGATGGGAGAGGACATCCGGAGGGGGGCCTAGCCCATCGGACAGGTGACGGGATGCCTACCGAGGGCCTGCTGGGAGGAGGACCGTGGGGAATGACTGATAAGGAGTCCCTTAAGGTCAGTAGGAGGGACGACAGAGCGGGAGGAGTCCATAGGGACCCACTCATGCCGCTCTGGCCTTGCGATGAGCTGGCCAGAGACAGACATGGGAAGGACGGTAGGAGTGGGACTCTGTGGGCTCATCCGTGGCCGCCGCTTCCCCATCGCTGCCTTGGGTGGTGTTGGTGTTTTGGGGGCCTGAGTATTCCCCCTAGGGTGGGAGGTACTGTGAGGTCTGAGGGAGGCTGCCATTAAAGGCAGCCTGCAGGTTAATCACGTTATGTTCAGGGTGTTTTGTTTATGTTAAGGGTTTTGGTGTTTTCACGTGTCAGGGTGCCTGTGTGTAGTCAGCAGTGGACTCCAGGCTGGTGATGAGCTTTGAGGTACCTGGTGATTACACACAGGTGGTTCGAGTCAGAGCACATTAGGGTGTGTGTGTGTGGCGCGCTGTGATTGATGGAGAGACTAGGTAAAGCCTGGGCTATCCACTATCACAGTGCGCGGTCACTGATCATTGTGTGGATTATACTCCACTGTTCATTTTGGGGAATACGTGTCGATGGAACTGTATCGCCCAGCGGTTTCTGCTGGCGCCTCTCCGGCCAGGTAGAAGGGAGTAGATCGTGGCTAAGGGCTCGCGGCCGGATTTGCCAAGGAGCGAGAGAGAGAGACTCCATTCGCACAGCAGTGGGCTGGACTCCAGGGAGTCGGAGCAAGAAGAGTCTCTTCCCCAAAGCCAGGGTTCTTCAACTCTCCCCTTCTCTCTTTTCCTCTATCTGTGTCTTACAGGACTGAGGCAGTGTTGGAAATAAGACCCGGACTGGATTAGGACCAAGAGTGGTCCGCGGAGAGTGAGAGAGAGTGACGTACAGTCAAGACACATTTCTGGGGGTTCTCTGAAGAAACGAAACTCCCGGAGGCAGACCGAGAGAGTCCTTTTGTGTTACACGAATTGTGTTGTGAAGTTAAATAAATACCCTGCCTGAATATTGGTTGCGTGCTTCCCAATATTGGTCCCCAAGGTGACAACATGAGAACGGGTATGCAACATCTTTGAAAAAAAAAGATATGATAAAGTAAGATAAGGTAAGATAATATAACCCTTTATTAGTTCCACTGGCGGAAAGTTTGCATTGCTTCACAATCAAAGCGGACAGAACAAAAGAAAAAATAAGATCCCGCATAACCTATGAAAGATAGAGATAGATAGATCTTTATTTGTCATTGTCACAAGAACTTTTAAAATGTGTCTTTTAAAATGTTCTGGGCTTTTTTGAGACATCGGGAGCTGTGTAGGTCTTACAGTGTGCGGAGGGGGCAGCCGACAATCGGTGTTGATGACCTTTTGGATCGCTTTCCTACAGCTGGGGTACCAAATGCATATACGGTATGTTAGTGTAATTTCAATAGCAGTTTGGTAGAATGACACCAGCAGTATTCTCAGGAAGTACATCACATACAATATACAATATAACAATATACAGTAACCCCTCAGTTTTATGCGGATCAGCATTCAGTCTAACATAGATTTTTCTGAGAACTGAACAGTATTACAATGGCAGTAATACACTAAAAAGTTGTCAACCGCCATAAAAAGAAGAAGAAGAAGAAGAAGAAGAAGAAGAAGAAGAAGCTGCTGCAGCATGTAGCATGACTGTTCTGTGTCTTGTCCTCGTATTTTAATGTTTTAACCCTCCCTCCAATTTTCAACAGTTATATTTGATTATTTAGTATTAGTAAGCTGTGCCCTGTCTAAACATGTGGGTAGAGAGAGTTATTTCAGCTTTTCTTTTGTGTACCAGTCTTTGCACGTTGCTAATGCTAATTGTTAATGCTAATGTTTTGTAAGCAATTTTTTTTCTGATTCTGATTATTTATTTATCTTTACATTTTCTTTAAGGGTAATGCATTAAATTGAGTTTAAAGAAACAACACTATGCTACCGTGCATTAGTCTACTTTTTTTTCCTCTTTTACAGGTTCTTTAGAAATTTTAACAAATGAGCATTCATTAGTAGCTGCAGTAAATCACTAGAGGTCTGCTGTTCACAGAGCACATGTGTTTTGGTAGGAAACTCATGTAAAGCTGGCACAATAATTAGAAGCAATTGAAGGCCATGTTTCATTTCAGAACAAATGAAGGGAGAGAGGAAAATTAAGGCATTCAGCATCTGGTCGCAGAGTAGATTTGCAGGTGTTTTTAATGCTAAAAACCTTCCCAGTCCTAGATACGAGCGCCACAGACACACTAAACATTTGCGATTCTTGCCACCTTGCTTAATGGCTATTGAAAATGATTTGGAAAATTAGCAGGATAGCTAACTTACTAAAAACAAACAGAAGCAACAAAATTGAGCATGATTATATCAGACATATTCAAGCATACAGATAAAATGTAAATAACTGGCATGGTTGGTGGGAGCTGGGCAGCTGCGATTACCCAGAGGAAAGGAAAATTCAAAATAAGGCTCTTCTTTGTCTAGCCTTTTTCTCCAAGACATAAACGAGCACAGTTTAACATCAATATGACATTTTGGCCATTTTCTCCCATTTCTTAAATTCAGCTCCTGAGAAAGAGCTTCTCTAATCACAGCCCGATCCCAGTTTAAGATCTTCAGATGAATTTTCTCTCACTGCTCTAATCTGTATTATTTGTCTTAGTGATTAAATTCCAGGCTTGACTACCAGACCGTTTTGAGATCCATAAGGTTGTTAAAAAGAAGAAAACTGAGAAGCAGCACAAGAACGTCTGTCTTAAGTTCTTTTTTTTTTTTTTGCTCCTTATTTCTGAAGAAAAGATTGTTGTGAGTAAATAATTTGTCAACAATGGCAAAACCAAAGATGGCAATTCGTATGTCAACATTCATTTCAACACAGAATCACTACGAAACACAGTGTACTTAAAAAGTGCTTAACCCTACCGTAATCTACAGCTGAAAATACACCAACCCCTTTAATCTGAATTAAGTGGCCATTAATTTGTGAAGCGATCCCTTCATTTTACCTTAAAAGAAAATTTAAGGCACGATTGTAAAACCCCTTAATCTTAAACATACAGGATTTATTTAGAAGCGCCACCAGCAGTGAGGTGATGACGGCGTGCTTTAAAAAGATGTGAAAAAGAACTTTACTGAAAATATATTAAAAGTCAAATATAAAATAAAATATTTGATCTCTAAAATTTTGACCTGTTTTACCGTTATGTGTGCCCCCCTAAAACATCCTGGCCCCACCTCGGCCCCCCGGGAATTTTGGTCTAGAATCGCCTCTGGTTACAGTGTTCAAACTTCAGAGCACAAATTCAAAATGCCTTAAGTGTGGACATTTGAAGTGGATGTATTATTAGACAACAATATTAGGAGTATCTGAATGCTTGTTTCTTCATTGTAGAAGCCTGACAGCCATTACATTGAACTGAATTACAGCTTGTTCTGTTACCTGTGCTTTTTGATGCAGCAGAAAAGGTGAACATCCCGCCCTGAGTTCTTATCTGGCATGGGACACATTTCCAGACACTCAGGAAAACCCAACATTTTCCATGTTGACCTTACAGACCTTTCATCTTTTTATGAGGGATGACCTGCCCTTGTTTGGATGATTTCTCCAACTCCAATAGTGGTGGAAAAATCTGGGCCTGGTATAGAAGCCCTTGGTGTTCCCAATAATTCCCACATTAAAGGTTTTAGCATTTTAAAGAGTAGACTGAGGGGGTACAGATATCTGATTCTTGCAAGCAAAGCTTATGCAGTTTGTTTTTTTGTTTTTTTTTCCTTTATAGCAGCATTTCCACCAACACACAGTGCTGTGCAAATGTCTTAAGCCACCCCACATTTCTATTTGAATCTCCTAATTGGCACAAAAATAATTTATTTGGCATATAGAGGAGATTTGATGAAAGAAATTGGGTCAAATATTTTACTGACAGGCAGCAAAGTGTCTAAAGATACAAGGAATCTAGATAAAGGAGCTCGACCAACTCAACATTCAGCACCACCAGTATACTGATCACCGCCTGATCATCTGGAATCTGGTCCTGGTTCTTCATTGGTTCAGGACTTCAGTTAGATGCTCTTTGTTCTGCTTGAATGATTCATACGTAGGTCACTGTGTGTCTTAACCAACAGAAACATTCCTCTGAAACTAGTCAGGTTCAGGGACTGGAAAGTCCTTCAGGAAGCCTGGAGAACTGTTCCTCAAGAACACATTAAAATGACAATAAAGTCTGAATGAAATGAGGGGTTTTGTGCAGCACTGTCGATGTCTGGTAATGGAAAGTATATTGAGCATTCCTATCTTGTCTTCTGGCATGAATTCACTTATTTTGGTAAAAGCCCAAGGAATGAAATAAATAAGTGAGCTCTGGATTTTTCCACATCTGGAAAAAATTTATTGTGTATTTTGGGCTTAGGCATGTACTTAAAGAATATCGATGCATAGGTTCTGTACATGACTGCCCAGCCAAAGCAGAAACTACTTCAGATGGTTTATTCTGAAACAGCTCCACAACTGCAGTGTGTGTTTTGATCTTCTTTAGTCTGGATCTATCTTAAGCCTCATGTTTTTGGCATTTTTATTTGCTGTTAAAGCGGCCAAAACAAAATAATGTAGCTATAACAGACAACTTTAACTTCATAGTTGGGAGAGTAACTCATTAAGTTCAACTGTGAGAACATCAGTGTGTGTGGCCTGCTGCTTCAAACGGACTGGAAGCACTCACTCCCATTGAGCAAAAACTGAGTAGAGCAGCTCTTTGTCCGAGCTCCCAGACTGTGAGTCACTGAGTAAATATTCCACTACGCCGGGCCTACCTGCAGCAGGCTGCTCAACCGCCACAGTGTGGAAACCTTTGAGCTGTTATGTCCGTCAGTCAGTTAATCCCTGAATTTTGGGCCCTGCATGTGTCATGGCTTCATGCTGTGGGGAAAAAAGCAGTCAAAACTGCCTGGGAATGTGTCGCCTGCTGACATTTACCATTAAAGAACGACAGCTTCAGTCAGGAATGAGGAGACAAATACAGTAACCCCTTGCTTTTCACGGCGGATACGTTCCAAGAGCACCGTGTTGTGTTTTGGTAAAATAATGCCTATTTTTATAGTGTAAACCATAAATATGCCCTCAAAACAGTTTAATTTGGTTTTTTCAAATTTATTTTTTTTATTGCTTAAAAAAATGATGATCCACGTAATACTGAGGGGTTACTGTACATCTTGTAAGTTCAAGCAGTAAAATATTAAAATCCTTTTGTTTTTATCACAATACAAATTTCGCTCACAAGGGAGTGAAAGGGTAATCTTATCTCATCTTATCTTAAGCCTTTTTTTTAATCAATTAAGCCCAGTTTTTTACTTATTCACTTAGACAAACAGCGAAAACATGTCCCATGATGATTTTGGTTTTGAAAAGGTCTATTTTTTGGAACAAAGAATAGACCTTTTTTTGCCATCTATAACATCAGTGAAACACCCATCTATTACACCAGACAACAAAAAATAGTTTCATTCCATTCTGCAGTGTTTCTTCTACAATCTCAGCACTGATTTCGGTGGTGACGTTTATTTTTATGTAGCTTCAAGGGTTTAGTTAGAAACGTCATTTTTAGACAAAACTAAACCTGGCGGTTCGGCTGACGGCCGTTCCACTTATAACTTTTTGCATATTAATATATTGGTTGTTTGTTATACATGTAGATTACAGGGTTGCTGACTCTCAAGCATTGAGCGTGAGACACGCATCAGTGAGTCTAATATGTAAATAATAGCAGTATTAAAACAACCTGAAAAATATACATATATATCTCTAGAACCATTGAAGGGAGGAAAAAACTGATGTGATTTTCTGAATCAGTGCAAAACTTGACTAAGGAACAACAAAAATTGCAGTGAAACAGACCTTTCATAAAAAAATTGTAACCCAGTGTTATCTGAACAGCTTGAAATAGTAGTTGGAAATAGTGATGTGAGAAAACATATACTACAATTTGTAAGTTACTCACTTAATATTTACCAAAAAATACACTCAGTATTCTTTGACAGTAAATGTCATATTTTTTATTAATCACTACTGACCTAGAAAATATCACCTAATATAACTCATATAATATAAATACCACATAATTATAAGTCACTGGACAACCATTAAAAAAAATGGGATAAAATCAAAAGTGATATTTAGTTCATTTAAGGGGGTTCTCCACTGACTGGTACCAGCTCGGTTCTGTTCAGTTTGGTTCTACTCTGTTCAGTTTGGTTTCTAACCTAAAGTTTTCCACTACAACTGGTTGCTATAGCCACCAAACATTCTGAGCAGCAGCCCGAGCGGAGCTCTCTAAGCTGAGGTAAACAACCTGGCATCATTAGAATCACCTGCATGGATGAAATCAGAGGGGTTTTATTTCATATCCTTGGTTTGTGGCTGTTTGACACAAAACAGAATGATTGGTTTAACAGACAAGGCTTAAAGAAGCTAACGCTAACGTGTAGTCAGCAACACTGGCGTAACCATAACAACCACCAATCAGTAACCTCTAATATGTACACGTCATCATTTAGTATCGGTTCAGCGCGCTTGGAACATCGGCCAAGTTAAACCGAACCAAGTTTGAGGGGCGCCCACGGGAGTGTGCATACTGATTATGTCACAATGGCTCTGATTTCAGGTCAGTACGACTTTAGGAACCATCCAATTTTATTAAAATTGTTCCCATGAAGAGTGTCACACACATTGTCAGTTATGAAACTGAATGTGTCTGTTTGAAAGGAAAAGCAATGTTATGAATTGACCTTATCCTCTTGGTTGTGATGAGGGTTGGAATGGTAACAATCAAAATTACATGCCCTTAGTGTGCACTGATGAGAGATTTAATACAGGCCTGACCAGCCGCCTGCTTTCGTCAGGAGAATTTGATAAGAAAAGAACTTGACTGAAAACAGCACAACAAAAGGCCAATGGAAAACAGGTTTTGAGGACACACACTTTCCTGCTTAGATCACTGAAATATGTAACAGGAGTGTTTCTTTTGTGGTGAAAACAATCTTCCTGGATTCCATTGTCTCTTTCAGAACCGGCTGGTATTCTTAACGTAAGCAATTTTTAACGTGAGATTTGAAAATTATGACTTTTGTTTAATGAGTCAAAGCCAGACTTTCATCTACGGCAGGTCTACAAAAACACAAGAAGTCTGGCTGACTGAATTTGCCAATTTTCAGTGATTTTGTTGAAGAGATAATGAAAGAGTGGTGGTTTACTGGTAAGACACTATATACACTAAGAACCAGTGTTGGGCACATACCTTTAAAAAAGTAATTAGTTACAGTTACTAGTTACTTCTCACAAAAAGTAACTGA
>JBBJLR010081582.1:0-10645 GCA_037577145.1 Brachypetersius gabonensis | reverse complement strand
TGTGCTGGAGGTAGGATTCGAACCGGTGACCTTTTGGTCTGGAGGCAAGTATCCTACCACTAGGCCACCACCATCCAGACATTACGGAACTGTTTCATCACTGTCACAAATTTGAGATTAGTCTCTATAGCGCGGTGTGGCGAGAGAGAGTTCGTAGACTGCACAGCTTTGATAAAGAACGCTTTCTGTAAGAGTAGAGATTCCCACCGGAATCAGCGTTCTCATGTCTGGGCCGGAGTACTCACAGTTAGAAGATCTACTCTTAGAGTTACCGGACATTTTATATCATGTGACATGCTCATTTCTGATTCCTCTTGTGCAATCGCTTGTTAAAAATCTAACACTTATCTGGTGATCTATATTATAATTATAATTATTTCAGGTGGTTTTTATAGGTCAGATATGATGCTTTCTGACTAACAAATCAACTCAAATGGTGACCATACTGTTAACACACTGTAGAATTAGAATAAAGAATTTGTAGTGTATTTTTAGTAAAAGTGTAAGTGGGTTCCAAAACTTGACTTGTATTGTAATGTAATACAAATAGGGCTTAAGCCCCGCCCCCTCCACCCTGTAATGAGGGCCCCTGTAACGTAGGATTCTACCTACGCCTCTAGTTTGTGAGTAAAAGAGTTTTTTAAATCATAATTTGAATTCGGTGCAAAGTTTTATTGTTTACACAGGCTGGATTTGCAGAAGTTATTTAAAACATATTTTTTTACATCAGAATTGCAAACTCTAAGCTTTCCATACAGAATATAAATTAAATGTAATTGTAAAGATTAGGGATGCTCCGATCAGGATTTTTGCCACCGATACCAAGTACCGATTTTTTTTCATGGTGATCGGCCGATACCAATGCCGATTCTGATGCTTTAAGTTTATATAACTGATATGAAAGCTCTTTGATCGCCATTAACTTTATTTTTAAAAAAGTAATACTGAATTAAATGCCTCCACGTGAGATTTAATTTGAACATAAACGGCAAATTTTTCATTGTTTCTCGAAACGTCGTAGTAATTCCACACCGGCGATGACAGGTGTCCCAATATTTTTGTTCATATAGCGTAGATAGAATATGGCCACTTTCAATGTACTCTATGAAGAAAACAAACTAAAAAAGTCTCGCTCGCGGTACTTTACCCAATTCTTTACTCAATACTCAATACTCAACTTTACTCAATAGACCCATGCATTCATTGACAAAATAGCACAAGGGATGGAACGGGGGGATGTTCGTTTGAAAATGGGGGTGATTTTGTCTGTTTTTATTTCAGGGGGCATGACATCCTTCCTCATCCCCCCTCAACTCGAGTACTGACTGCTAGTTTTGGGTCGGTCGCGAACAAAATGGCTCTTAGAATGCATGCTTTTGTAACAGAACAAATACACAGAATTAGGCAGTTATGAGGCTTCATATAAAAACACTAATTGCAAAAGGATTTATCAACACACAAAGCATTCATATTTGCCAAGTTAGGCTAAAATACGAGGCTACAGATGATGCTAAACTAAGAGCCGTTTGGGAACCGAAAGAACCGGCTCTTTTTTGGGAGTCGAGTCACAAGAGCCGGCTCTCTGAAAAGAGCCGAACTTCCCATCACTGCTGACTGCGGCGCCAAACTTTTACATCCCCACTCGTCGTGTACGCCCTCACGCATTGACGTCATCAATTGTGATCGGTTCCAAGTTTAACGAGTGCCGATCGAGTCATAAAATGTGATTATTGGCCGATACCGATCTTCGACCGATCAATCGGAGCATCACTAGTAAAGATGATGTATATATTTAAGAGTGTGGCAAAACGCACAGTAATAAATAAACACTGAAGTGTGTGGTGCTGGTGGTCTGTGGGACCGTGTTTGTTGTTTTGGGATGTAGAGTGAGTCAATAAATTATTTGTTTGGGCGAGGATGACTCAGAACAGATAATGAATGGGACTTTTTGTCTGATCTGAGCTCAGAACACACTGAGCCAACATTTGGTAAACAGACAGCAACAAATACTAAATGTGTGTGATTGTTGGGAATCTCCAGAAAATCCCCCCCTTTACACTCCTTCACTTGGTCAGTTGGTCCCTTCTACAATACTTTTGATTGCTTGACTCAATTTCTGCATTATTAGTTGGTTGAGAATTAAAAACAGAGGTTCAGAGTGAGTTTGGTGTGAGATGATCCTTTAAGGGGAAATGCATGGAGTGAATGGTGGTGAATGGAACCAGACATCTGTCTCTAAAAACTGTCCACAGTGTTGAGGAATGGAACCAGACGTCTGCCTCACATGAAGTCATTCCATGAAATGATTATGGTTGTGCCGCCTGACACCTGAGACGTTGTTCTACCAGAGTTTTGAGAAGCCTTTGGTCCTAAAATAAAACCCATTCATGGTGGAGGGATAAATTCAGAGTGTTGTGAGGCAAAATAGTCCCCAAAGAAACGCGATTTACCATCATCATTCCACCTAAACAACCTTCACTGTGGATTCTCTATGGATAATAAATAGAACAGCTATATGTGTGTTAGAGAGGTGATGTTCGGTTCCATTCACCACCACTGTAAAGAAATCCGTGCCTAAGAAATGTTAACAAACTGGTAGACTTCCCCTTTGAAGATTTCATATGATGTTTGTTTTCATGGCTAGTAGTGAGACTTTTATGTTAATGTTAATTAGCGTTAACTGCGGGGCCCAGGAAATACCATGTTTATTTTAGAGGCCCATCTTGAATGCCCAGTTCTCTGCTCCCATTGGCCAAGATGGGGACAGAGGGGAGGATGTGAATATTTGTGTGTGCAATTATGTCTGTCTACGTGATGGAGGGATACAGAGGCTCTGCGATGGAACGATAGAGAGATGGGGTGATAGAACACCCACGCAGGGGGAAAGGAAGTAGAATGGCGCAGGGCAGTGTCTCGGGGGACTATGAGGTCATTTGCAAAGTCGTGCCAACTTACAGAAGTAGTCGTGGGGACTAGACCCCTTCTGACCCCGGATGTCCCATCCTCATCCATCCGTGGATCATCTAAAGCTTGTTTTCTCATTTTAAGCAGTTTGGGGAGGGGGGGGTTCCTTTTAGTGCCCCTTTAAGGGGCCCCTCACCCACTGCTTTAAATAAGAAATATAACCTCACATTTCCAAAACTGTACCTCTCCTTTGTCTCTTTTAGTTTTATTGGTTTATTAAACGAGAAACATAAAAACCAGGAGAGATAGGGAGGGAGGAGAGAGAGAGAGACTGTGAAGGAGGAGAGAGAGAAAAAGAGAGAAGAAACTTTGTTCACATTTCTTTCATTTAATCTAAAAAGATGGGGAGAAAAATAGGAGAGAAGGAAGAAAGAGAGGGTCGAGAGAGATAGAGGGTGAGAGATTAAAGAGAGAATGAAATGGGAACAGAGAGAAAAGAAAGAGAGGGAGAGAGAGAGAGAGAGAGAGAGAGAGAGAGAGATTAACGATAAAGGAGAAAGAAAAAAAGGAGGAACAGAGAGGAAAGAGAGAGATGCTGAATTAGAAACCTGAGGTCAACTCTGTCTTTTATGTTTTTGATGATGTAACAAGAGCTTTAATCTTCTAAAGTGTGTGTGTGTGTGTGTGTGTGTGTGTGTGTGTGTGTGTCAGAATAGGGCACCAAATGCTTCTCTCCAGCTTTGTTGCCCAAACAAAGTTTATATGAAATATAAGCCTCTCACTGTCTCTCTCTCTTTTTCTTAGATCCTCTGCTATCTGTCCATTGTGACTATCCACATTTTCACATAAAACAACACACACATACACTCTATCCCCACCCCCACACACACACTTATTTCACATCTCCTGTTCTCAGATGTGTATCTGAGGTTGTTGTGCTTCACTCTCCGCAAACGGAAAAAATGCAACGGTGCAGGAGATAAAAAGGAAGGATAAACAGTTAGAAGAATGTAGTGATGTGAAACTTGCCGCTCGCTGACTCACCGCTGGTTTGGGGTGGGGTGGTGGGGAGGGGGGTGTTTTGTTTAAACAGGTTACATTTGTGTAATAAAACACTGACATGTAAAACATGTCTAAAACACTGATCACTACAGATCAAAAGAGTGGACCCAATTCTTCTAGGATGCTCAAGCTCTTTCCACAAATACATATTATGTTGGTACTGTTGCTAAAAAACTGTTAAGGCCTAAATAGGATAAAGCTCATGTTTATGAGCTCTAACTTTTCTTTTCCCAATTTAGTCAATTTAGATGATTCCAGATGATCAGGCGGTGATCAGTATACTGGTGGTGCTGAATACTGAGTGGTTGGAACTCCTTTATCTAGGCTCCTTGTATCTTTAGGTACTTTGTAGCCTGTCACAGTAAAACATTTGTTCACATTTCTTTCATTTAATCTACTTAATGTGCAAAAGATAAGACAGAAAATAAAAAATAGAAAAATAAAAAAAAAAGACAGAATCGGTGCTGCTGTGATAAAGGCAAGAGGAGGATATTTTAATGAAACCCTATATAAACTTTCACATCAATTAAACTGTACTTACAGTTTATATTGTTACATTACAATTCAGTCCAGTCAGTTACACTTCTTGTCATAAAGCATTGAAAGAGCAGCATATCGAAGGCTCATGTCAAATCTAGCCTGTAGTGTGTATACAGTGTCCAATTAATGTCCTGTTCATGCTCACGTTTAACCATGAACACTTTTCATTTAGCCCAAACGGCAAACTAGCATTTACAGTACAGGCTAACGTTTGCCTAATATGACCTCCCCAAGATCTGTGTGGGTGTAGGTGAAAGTATTTCTCTGTTGTGTGTATTGGTGAAAAAAGTTCCTTTTGATGGACTGGGGCAATGTAACCGCAGACATGAGCAAGAAGAAAACCCCAGCACTGGTTCCTCAATGCTGACCTTCTGAGAAGAGTCCACACTTCAGGTCTACAGTAACAGACTGAACTCTCTCTCCTTCTCTCATCACTATTTCCTGTAAGTCCGCTGCTGTATTTAGGCTCCCATATGTAAAAGATATCATCTCTAACTGCACATTTTCTACTCTTCCAGGATCTCTGGCCTGATGCTCATTTGTGTTTCCCTCAAAAAGTCTCATTTTGGACAGATTTGTGGATGTTTATGTGTGTGTAGTTCATCTGCAGGGAGGTTTATGATGCTTAAATGGGATTGATCCTGATCCAGAAGTCGATTGTGGTTGAGCATGTGCTCAACAACGAGGCTCATCATTATGCTCATTTACTTCTAGGAAATTTCTATTTTAGTTAAATTGCTTCACTAAAAAAAAAACATGTGGAGTCTCTTTCTGCTGCCCCTTAGTCGATGACTCGGATATCCCCTGGAAGAAGGGAATGTAAGAGACACTGTTGGATCGCTGTGTGTTAAATGTGACCCTGCTTTGAGCTTCTAGTGAGCGATGAGGGAAGGCAATCACTCCAGAAAGATCCTTAGATCTAGATCACGGTGCAGGCATTAAACACATAAAACCACTTTTATGAATGTTTATAAATGCATGGTTTAACTGTGCCCCCCTAAAAAAAGACAGAAAGCGTATTTTATGGCTTATGTAGAAAGTGATTCATGTTATTTGTGTCTCCAGTCTGTAGGCCCGGTGGTGCCCTTTCACCCTTCAGAAAGTTTAGAGGATGACGATGACTGTTATGAAGAAGCAGAGCCGTTTATTCCAGCCAGCCAGTCTACAGGTCAGTCCAGTCCTGCATTTAGTCATAAAAGAAAACATTTACACCGTGAATATGTTCACTGGAATCCTTAAAAGTAATTCGTTAAGTGCGATTCGCTAAGTAGTCTGCTCTTTAGAAGTCTTTAATGAATAGCCACTGAACGCGTCTCGGCTGATTGATAAAGTGGAAAATTATGCGTATTATTAGATACAGTACTGTGCAAAAGTCTTGAGCCCCTCTGAGATACCACCTGGAAAGCATCTGCTTGGCAATAACTATTCCTGAAGACACTTAAAGATAGGGAAGCTTATCTAAGAGAGTTCAGGTTGCGAATGTTGGTCATAACAAAATACTGACTTTAAATCTGGTTAGAATTGAGCGAGGAAGGAGGGTATCAAGACTTTTGCACAATATAGAATTTTATACCTAAATTGTATAAATGCGTGCTGTCAGATAAACTGGACTCAGACAGCAGTCACTATGAGTCGTACGGTGAAGAGGACGAGGATGAGGACTTTGTGAAGGACCGAGCGCATTACATCCAGTGGAGCGCGTCACAGCCCTGCCTCCGCCCCGTCCCTGAGTCCCGCATCTGCGGTTACCTGTGGAGGAAGAAGTGGCTCGGCCAGTGGAGCCGCCAGCTCTTCATCATCAAACATAACTCCTTACTGGTGAGAATCCAGTGCACAGACTACTTGATGAACCGTCTCTAAATAACAAGGCTCACTTAACCCTGCACAGCTGGATTCCAATGTCAAATAGTCTGATAATATCCGATGCAGTGAGTGTGTATTTATATTTTGGATCAGTTGATCAGGCCCTGAGTATTAATAGTTTAAAATTTTGATTTTTGTATTTGAGTTGCCTCTGTAATATATGGGGAAAGAGAGGGCCGATGGTCGCGTTTGTGTATATAGCGTAGTTTTGTACGTTTTATTTGATTTTATTTGGATGATTTATATTTTATGATTCTGTATGTGTGTGTGTGTTTTAAGTGTTTTAAGTGTGCTAAAGACCTGCACCCTCTCCTGGAGATGAACCTGAGGGGCTGCCAAGTGGTCTATAAGTCCAAACACAGTAAGAAGATGCAGCATGAGCTGAAGGTTGTGTCTGGCTCAGATATGCTAATCATGGGCTTCCAGAGCTGCAGCCAAGCTGAGGAGTGGAGGAAGGTCAGACACTGTTCAGTTATGCAACCATTTTTGTGGACCTCCCTTACCCCCATCACTCAGTATAAACTGTCCTCTCTCTCTCTGGGTGGGTAGGGTGGTCCTCCCTCTCTCCATTCACTCAGTATAACTTTCCTCTCTCTCTTTGGGTGGGTAGGGTGATCCTTTTCCTCCCCCATCACTCAGTAGAGGTATAAAACCAAAAGAATTGCATGACAATGTAGAACAATATGTAACTGAAAAATCATAACACCTAAGTATGAAAAGGCTGCAGTAAAGAAATGAAAATATGGCTTTGTGTTCACCTGCAGATCATTGAGGAGCTCAGCGGCTCTTCATATTACGAGCCAGAATCACACAGCTCATCATCTATATTAAAGAGGGAAAGACTGGATTCTTGCAGGGTAAACACACACACACACACACATATATATGTATATGCCCCAAATGAAATATATGTACATATATAATAATAATTATATTCTTACACCTAAATTAGCTAAATTAATGTCTTTACTTTTCTCTTTTTTAGTACTAAGTCAAGGAATTGTGGTTTATTTTTACTCTCTCTCTCTATCTCTTTAGTCAAGTACGGTCCTCCACACTGATTCGGATGAGGAGACACTCTCTGGTCTTCCGTCTGCGGTCAGCAGTATCGAGATCAGTAAAGATAAAGACAGAGGTGAAACTTGATCAATTTCAGTTCACATGCAGATCTTATTTTATTATCATTTGTATTCAAATTAAAAACAACCACAGATGTTTTAAATATTTACACAATATAATATATAGAAAAATGTCAGTGGTGAGGACCGCTGGACTGTTACAACTATAAAACATGCCTCATCACGTGCAATGCGCTTGCACACACATGGTAGCCACCTACGATGCCATAGTAACTTCACATCAACATCCTTGCAACCACCTGGGACACTATGGCAACCTTCTAGCAACAGCATAGCAACAGGCTAGCTACACTTTACTGAGATACCACAGTAACCACCTAGCAACACTGTAGCAGCCACTTTAAACATCCTAGCAATCACTTAGCAACACCATCGCAACTGGCTAGCTACATTTTAGCCACCTTCTGCAATGCCATAGTAACCACTTCGCAGCATCATAGCAACTGCACCATCGCAGTATACATTGTTTCAAAGAAATGCAGTTATTATTTTTGTTATTATGAAGGGTAATGACTAATAAGTACATTATAATTTTGCTGTTTTGCTCTTACTCTCCACTCATTTCCTAAGATTTTTCCTCCCGGTCAGTCTGTATGACCGTAACTCTGCTGGCGTTTGTTTAGTCAGTGCTGTGTCCTCAGTTGTGGACTAAATTCCGAGCATTCCTCTCGGGACGCGGCACAGAGGACCCGCTGTGTGGACAGAGATTCCTCCGGGATTTAATTGTCACCTTTGCCGGGGAGGGGGTGATGCCCACTGACCTTCGAGTGTGTTCTGTAAACAGAACGGTGCACACCTGTAGAGAACAGTGATGTGAAGGATCCGGTGTGACATCCAGTCCAGATAAACAGGACTGACCAGAAGTTCAAAACAATGAACTAATTAATCACACTATTTGCCTTAAGACGGATTCTTGTTATAATGGATTCTTACATATTAAAACTTAGAACTGCCTCGTGTGAGCTGCAGATTTACAATAAAACCATCAAGACTGTCAGCTTGAAAGGCGTAATTCATGTACACTGTAATCACAAAAACCTGTTCCAACTGAGTATATGTTAAACAGCCTATATGTTTAAGTGCCTGGATGTTAAATAGCCTTTATGTTAAACTGCCTATATGTTAGCCTGTCTATATTTTGTCAGCTGAGGGAGCTTTTCGTCTGTTCCCTTTGGCTTACTCACTAGGGGCTCGGACTTGTATTGTGTAAAGCTGCTTGGTGACAGCTTGGTTGTAAAAAGCACTATCTAAATAAAATTGAATTGAACTGAATTGAATGTTTAACAGCCTGAATGTTAAGCTGCCTATTTTAAAGTGCTCATATGTTTAACAGCCTATATGGACACATTTTGTCTTTTGTAAACAGGAAACAAAGCAAACTGAATATTTAAAGTAAAACAGGACTGTTGCATCAGTAGGATTATTGTTCAGAATGTCAGAGTTGTGCTGGTGATACACATTTCTTCACTCTGTTGACATCTCAACTCATGTTGAGATTTTTCTATCATTTTCTCACACCAAACATAAAAGAGGAACCACAGACTGTGTGTGTACAGTACGAGTGTTTTTTGTTTATTTCAGTTAGACCAACAGAAAGCGCTGCAGATCTCTGGGAAACTGTTTAGTCAGCCAGTGCTTACCTTTAAATTACAGTGGGGTGTGTGTGTGTTTTTGAAAGGGATTATGATCACACTCCTGCATGGCACAGTGTAATTTATTACTGGGAACAGCAGTGTGTGTGTGTGTGTAGTAAACCTCCCTCTCTCTCTTCTCCACTCTTGTTTTTCTTTCTTTTTCTCTGTATTTCTTACGCTCTCTTTATCTCTCCTTCACTATTTTTCTTGATTTCCCTTCTCATCCCTTTCTTTTCTTCATTTTAATCCACTTCTCTTTTTCTCTTTTCTCTTCCTCTTTCATTCTTCCTCTCTCTTCTTTTTTCCTTAAATTATTTCTCTTTCTCCCGCTTGGTCTCTCCTGCTCTCTCTCTCTCTCTCTCTCTCTCTCTCTCTCTCTCTCTTTCTGCAGCTGGTTATCTGAATGTGTTGATGAACTGTCAGTGGCAGTCTCTGTGGTGTAAGGTGGAGGATGGTGTTTTGAAGATGTTTCGTGATGAGGTGTGTGAGGAAACTCCTCAGTATTTGGTTCAGCTGCGGGGCAATGAGGTCCGACCTGGTCCAGACACGGCACACGCCTACCGCATCACCATCCTGCAGCACGGCGACCAGGTGGCCGTTCTAGAGGTACAGGCCACAATACCGAACACTACAGCTTCGTCCAGGCAGTGTCAGGGCAAAAATATTTACTATCATTAAATATTATTGCAAATTCGTTGCCAGTGAGCCTCTGACCAATAACCAGTCAATATTAAGCATTTGCTTTTTAGAACAGTATTGCAACACTGCTGAAGCTCTGCTGCACAATGTGCCAGTGAGAGACTGAAATGGCAGTAAATAAAGTGGCAAAGTCTCAAAGACTGTTATTTATTCTTTCTCTTTGTGGATAAATATTCATAATGTTCTAAAGCGTTCCTTCTATTCACACTGTTCTCGAATGCTGTTAGTGTTCTGCCTGTTTATACTGTTGTAGAATGTTCACCAAGTTCACACTGTTCTAGAATGTTTACCCTGTTCATACTTTTGTAGAATGTTCACCAGTTCACACTGTTTTGGAATCCTAGTTCACACCATTTTAAAATGGTCCCATCCTATACTTGGTTCTAGAAAGTTAATTCATTTTGTGTTTTTCTAGAATATCCTTCACAATGTTCTAGAATGCCCACCCCCCTTGACATGGTTCTAGAATGTTCGTCCTTGTTCAGTTCACACTTTTCTGGGACGTTCTCCTCCTTCACCCTGTTCTAGTACACCTACTTGTTTACACCGTTCTAGAATGCCTACCCATTTACACAGTTCTAGAACAATCTCTCACTTCACACTCTTCTAGAATCCCCATTCCTACTGGTTCTAGAATATTCTCCCCCAGTTTTGCATAGGACTGTACACTGATCCAGGGTCTGAACATATGTTTATATGTGATACTGTGGCAGGAGTATATGAATCTGCTGACTGTGTGTGTGTGTGTGTGTGTGTGTGTGTGTGTGTGTGTGTGTGTGTGTGTGTGTGTGTGTGTGTGTGTGT
>JBBJLR010081541.1:0-10646 GCA_037577145.1 Brachypetersius gabonensis | reverse complement strand
GACTTCTTAAGCACTGTTGTACGTCGCTCTGGATAAGAGCGTCAGCTAAATACCGTAAATGTAAATGTAAATGTAAGAGATAAAAACTGTCGATATTTCTGATGATTTATGTCTATTGTATTTACTGATGTGTACATTATAAATAATTTAAAATATATATGTATTTGTGGGATCTGATATCTGATATTGGATGCATTGTATAGCTCCTCTTTTGGGGTTAAAGTACAGTCAGGCAAGAATTTTACTTATTTTGTGAGAGGGTGGAAAGTTATTGCATTTCATATTACTGCCTCAATTTGCATGAATTTTGCATGAGGTTGGAATATTCTCTACAGGGGCACTCAGCACTGGGCACTTCCCTAAAATTACTTTGTTAGATTGCCTTATTCAGAGAGACTGTTGCCGACCCTGATGAGAGAATTTCATAAAATTCAAGCTGCTCATTGCAATTCTGAAAGGGTCAATAGAAAAGGTCCAAAATGACATACATTATGTTACATTAACACATTATACAGATAAAGTTTAAGCAGTTTCCTCTGGGATCAGTAATGCGTTTTGATTCTGATTTTAATTCTGATTCTAAAGACATTTATTGTTGTGTCCACATTTATCCGTTAAACTTAGGTGCACTTTTTGTAGCCTGTGATTAAAGACTATAGTCTGTTTCTCTGCATCATTTATTGACCCCCTTTACCCCATTCAGCAATGACCAGTAATAGTTTCAATTATTCTAAGCTCAGCAGTGATAATTATAAAGAATAATATTACTATATAATTGCTATATATTTAATATCTTATTGTGTATTTTCAGAATTTCTGTCTTTTTTGCATTTTTATCAGTTTTAGATTCATCCAACCTGGGGCTAGGATTATGAAAGAGAGTCTCAAAGTCACACATTGAAACAATAAATCACTTTAATAAACCCCTATTAGACCATTTAACTCTCCAGGCTTTAAGACCTACCTTGACGTACCCAGAACATTTAGTCTTTTCTCTGCTTCTCTCTTAAATTTCTTCAGGGTCTCATTTAGGTAGGTCATATATTCTGAGACTTTTCTTAGATTTTATGTCTCTGAAATGATCTGTAGACTCTTTTCCAGTTACGCTGCTCTGTGAAATGGAACTATATTACTTTGTGGTCTGTGAAGAAACTGCTTTTCAGCCCCAGTGAGTTTCTTTATAAAAGAGGTGGTTGCAGCTGAGAAACCCAAATCAAAAATGGATCATTTTACTTTCACAGTCTTTGTTTTTTCTATGATGTTAGTGCAGAGACAGTTCCTTAGTTGCAGAGACACACACAACCCCAACAACAAAAGCACTATTATGTATCCATTAATCATAATAGCTGGCTTGCATCAAGGATCACATTAATGTCCCACACAAGTAAGACCAATGGTTAATTTCCCAGTTCTCTCATGATTAAACTAACCATCTGAGTACATGATTGAAAATTCACCTATCCAGACTGTAGGAAGGTGAATCAACTACACTTAATGGACAATAGTATTTGGACACTTTACCATTACACTAACTGGGACTATGTATAATGACTTTAATGACTTTAATATAGAGTTTCCACTCTTCTTGGAAGGCTTTACAAAAGATTTTGGAGTTTCTGTGGGAGTTTGTAGCAATTAATTTTGTAGATCTTTTATGAGGTCAGGCACCGATGTTGGACAAGAAGGCCTGGCTCTTCTATCTAGCTCATCCCAAAGGTGTTGGATTGGGTTCAGGGCTCTGTGTGGGCCAGTCAAAATCAGAATACAGGATAAAAAGTTGCTAACAAGTACTATTAAAACAGTAATTCTAATGTAAACTAGCTAATATGAATACAGGCTTATAACCAGTTAGAATGCAGGAGGGAACATAGGGATATCTCTATGATCAGACCCCCAGATTTTCACCCTGAAGTTAACTGTACTGTTTGATGGATGAAAAATCTTGTCCAGCGTCGGGTGACATCCTAAAGGGAGCGTTAATAACGCACATGTAATTATTTCCACTATCGCCTGTCGGAAAAAGAAGGGAACCATAAAAACGGTTTATGTTCATAGACTGTTGAAGGTGTAGGCCCTGTGTCAACATCCATTAATAAGGCTTCTGTAAATGAACTTTGGACAACATACTCAGCTTGTTGACCAAAACATTGGTTGGTTTGCTCTCTCTCTAGTCTCTGTGTCTGGACAGGAGTGTTCAGTCCTGGCTTTGCAGTTCTACATACGTTTTTGTCCTTAGGCTGAGAAAGGATGCACATTGAAAAACATCTTCACTTTTGTATCATCACAATGATGACATGGAGCTACTGCACTTAACATACTTAAATAAATAAATGTGTGTTGGGGGAAAGCTGTGAGAGGAAAGCATTGCTTTTATTACTCTAATGGCTTTGGTGGAAACATCTGTGTCACTAAAAATACTGTTGCTTCTTCCTCGGTGGATGGCTGCATTTTTTCAAGTAATGAGCTGACAGATTGAGCCGAATGGCAGCCATGAGCAGAGCTTTATTTTGCTGGTAGCACTGGTAGTTTCAAGCCCAGTATTTTAGCAACAGACTGAAGTAATGTGTTACACACAGCGTGAATTCTTCCTGGCTATACTGTATTTCTACTGATATTTTAAACAGTGTTTTTCCTCTTTTACAGGGTTTGTTAAGGTGTGTAACTGAGCAGGCAGTAACTTGGTTAAAAGCAGATGTTGATTTAAGCATAGCTTTACAGTTAGGAAGAACAGGCGTGGACTACTAACGCTCTGATGTACGTCACTCAGAGCGTCTGCTAAATGCCGTAAACATAAACAGTTTGATTTACTTGCGGAACTATATGTTTTGTTTTTTTAACCATAAAACATGGTATATTTTTTGTCTTTTGGGACAAAAATGTAATGTCTATGGCAGGCCAAGCAGCAAAGTGACAAAACAGAATACAAATAAAAACCGTGGTTCACAAGTAGCAAAATCAGTTCTACACAGTTCCAAGTTCTTTAAACTTAAATTGACTTTGTCTATCTACTTGACATTCTGCTTTTTCAGTAACTTTGTGCTAAATGTGCATGTGAGTAAATCAGTATTAGGCAAACAATGTCACATATCATGGAATTTCTATTCAGTCCACAACAGTTTAGCCCCGCCCATTCACATCGAAGTTATTTCAGGCCAGACTTCTTTCTGAATAAGGTGCGCTACAAGGCAGCCAGTCAGAACTGAGCTCATTTAAATAAACCAGTCTTAAAGGAGTAGTAACAAGAACAGTCTGTAACGGTCACCTCGCTCTCATCCAGCAGAGTGCGTCCCTCCTCTCCCGAGTACTGATGTCGTGTGTTTGTTTTTGTTTTCCATGTCTCGTCTATGCTCCGTGTAACCTCATGTACTCCCGTTCTCCGTGTTCCCCGTTTGTTTACATCCCTGTTTCCCCATATCATTTCCTGTTTCTTGTCTTCTCTGTGCTCCCTTTCCCCTTGTTCCCTACGTAGTGTATGTGTTCGGTTTGTATCACACCCCTTGTATATTAGTCACACCTGTCCCTTGTTTGGTGTTCCTTATTTAAACCCCAGTCTGACCCTTGTACGTTGAGTCTGTATTTGTCTCCATACGTTGGTGTTGGTTGTGTTTCCTTTGCTTGATTCTATGTGTTGTGAACTCATGAAAGTTATAACCTGTGTCTGTGTTTCTGTGTTTCAGGTCCGTGTTCCTCATGTTCTAGTTTTCTGTTTACTGCGCGTTCCGCGCTGGTGTTTTTCACGTTCACGTGTCTTGAAGGGTCAAACCCTCAAGTTTGGTTACTTTTCTTTGTTCGTTTGAGGAGCACGGGCTGTCGTGTTTGTATGTATGTATGTTTTGGAGGCCTAGTCTAGGGTTTCCGTTTCCGTTTTGCTTTTCTTCTGTTTTGGTGTTTCCTGTTCATTGTACTATTGTTTTGTGGATCCTGAGTAGGGGGCCTTGTTGCGTGTACCTTTTTCTTTATTAAACATATCGATAACCATATTCTGGCATCCTCCCCTTTCCCTCTCAGAACCGCACCGTGACACAGTCTGTGTATTTTTAAGGCGTGGAGAGGTTGGAAAATGATCAACAAAAACTTAATTACAGCTGTTTCTGATGAAACTGAGTATTAAAAGTAGGCCTCAGGGAAAAAAAACAGTACAAGAAAAATTTACATTTTGGATTCTTTAAAGTTTAGCCATTTAAAGTTAAATCTCTCACTTAATATTTTTAAAATAGCAATTGTTTGTTTCCTGCTAACATTATTAAACCATTCAGAGTTGTTTCATGTGTCTTTGCCCCATTGTGCTGCTATAGTATGATATTGATATTGTGTCTGTTGTGTTCTAACTTCATATGCCCCAGTTGAATAGAACATTAAGGGGCTGGTGGTGGCCTAGTTGCTATAATACTTGCCTCTAGACCAAGAGGTCATGGGTTCATATCCTACCATCAGCATACCACCACTGGGTTCCTGAACAAGACCCAAGTTGCTCCTGGGAGACTTTGCCCCAGTCAGGGAATGGAAGTTGCTTTGCATCTGCTAAATGCTGTAAATGTAAATGGGACTGTAAAAAGGTGCAAGCTTTGAAGAGTCTGATATCACTGCTGCTCATGACAGAACATGTCTGTAACTCACTGGTGCCAGTGAACACCAAGGTCAAATTTAGACTCATCACTTAGGAGTCAAGTACAGTGACTGTGTGGCCTCTGACTACATTACAGGACAGATGGGGAAAGTGGAGCACTGAGCCTTTTACAAATTGCCATTGAGTAGTAGAGGCTATTAGTGTTTCAGAATCTACGGCTCTTTCACTGTTTTGTTGCGGTGCAACTCTCATGGCTATGCCCTCAGGTGTCACGTGGCTGAGCTCTCTGGAGCTTTTGGCTGTATTTCACCCTTGCGGTCCACACGAGGCTGCATTTCATGTCACATCCACACCAGCTCTAGGGCCACATGTAGCTGTCTGCAGCCCTGTGATTTGAAAAACCCTGACCACTGTGCAAGTGCTTAACCACATTGAAGGTAATGGCCGTCGCAGGCAATGCAGGTTCTCTATTGAGCAGAAATGTGCATTATGCACACATCAAAACTTCAATTTAAGTTTTTACTTACATTGCTAACTGATTTGTACTCGTTTCTACTTATGTCTCCAATGTTTTACTGTTTTTGTTAAAAACCAAATGTACATTGTATATTCACTCTAGATCATCAAGAAAAGCTGATGATTATCAGTGTAGACCCTAAATGTATCTAACAGTATGCAAACCGTTTGGTATGGTGACCTTTATCAAACGGTTTCACAGACTGACCATAATGACCAGACTGGTATTACATTTCTATATTGTGTTATTACGTATTTATGCCTCAACACAGCTGAAGGGTTTTCAGAGTATCTTTAAGCAAAATTGCGCTAGTTTAAGGATTTTCTCTCCGCCTTCATGACCAGCAAGGTCTCTTCCGAGGGTCTCTCACTTGCCATCTCCTCTGAAGACCACTGTCCCAGATCAGTATGATGATCAACCAATCTGTGTAGATACAGCTCCACATAATAAAAAAACTTTTTTAACACATAGAATATAAAAAAATCCAACTGGATCTGAATAAAAAATTGAGCTTGAATATAAAATATCACCTCTTCAGTGTTCAATAGTGAGTACTGGAAAATTGACATCTGTAATCAATTACCCACCTACACATCTACAGTCAGCCGGGAGCGCTGATGAAATAAGCAACTAAATCGGCACCCGCTTAATGATGCTTTGACTTCCATTACGTATTTGCTCACCGTGCGCCACTACAAGCTCTGTTTCCCTAGAATTCGCCACTGTGCAAAAATTCAGGCCATTCGGCTTTTGTAGCTCGCTCACTGTTTCACTGAGACCTGCTGTAGATGTTGTGAGAGCAAACATTTGACCGCCATTTCCTGTGTAAATGGATGAGCAAACAGAAGAGCCCCTGAGAGGCAGTAATTGCGTGGCTGTATCACGTTACATAAAGCATTTGGGTGATGGTTGAGGTCAGGAAGCGCTTCATCGCTGAACGCTTTGCCATCATTCCCCTCTCATTTTTTCCACTAGAGCCAGCCTGGAAGCGTGCTGCTCACCGTTTGCTCAGTCATCAGTGGAGGTCAGCATGATGACAATACAATCATATCCATATCAGCGGATATTTGTTCATGTTCTACTCGTCAAATTGATTTGTGAACTGATAATTCAGATCATTCACAGATAAAGAACAGTTATTCAAATTGGCATTTGATGGTGCACTCATTGTTGGAGCACTGGTAGAGTTAAGATAAATGCAGAATCAAACAGCCAGCCAGGTTTATAAAGCAGACAATTACAAGAAAAACAGATATTAGACTGGCTGGTTATGGTTAAGAACATGTAGTCGTGTTCATTATTTTGAATTAAAAACAAGCAAAATATCTATTTTTTTACGACTGACCTTAGCTTTAGTGTATTGTGAGTCTGTTTTGTGTTCTGCTCTGCGTTTCTTTTCTCCTGCGTTTGTGTTTCTCCACTTTTTGTGGTTTTCTGGCCCCCATACCCATCACAGACTCTCTCGCTGTCCTCTGTTTCTCCCCATATAGTACTGAGGGAATCTGACAACAAAATGTATTTATTTTTTTTAACAATCAGTACTTGGCCCCTGATCAACAGATCACAAATAAAACTTAAGAGGAAAAGTAGTGTTATTGCTGACACAATCAGAAAAACAAAATGGGTGGGACAGGAATCAAAGTCGAGAAATACAGGCATGGTAATACAAATCAGAGAAGTCAAATAACAAGATGTAATACACAGTCAGCAATACTTCACAAAACTGAGTGCAAAGGTCTGAGGTATTTGTGTCTATTAATAACTTAAGTGATTTAGGCATTACCAGTCATGGGGAAGAGGGGCGGAGTCTGGGATCTGACATAGACCAGTGTTTTGGAAGATTAAGCTAGAAATGTCTGCTGTTGTTTCCTTTTGCTACAAAGTAACAGATCAAGTTACAAGGGTTTAGTCTTCAGCTTTGACTTCTCTTCTAAAAGTTTGTTTGCAACTCATTCAACATTACTATTCAGGGGGATATGGATTTTTTGGAATGATGGCGTAAATATTGCTATGAGGATTTAATTGCATTGAGCCACAAACCATGTATTGATATCAGGTAATGATGTTGTTTTGATTCATTAACATCACTTCAGCCCAGCCCAAAGGTATTGGATGGAGCTCCATCACTCCAGAAGATGGAGTTCTACTGCTCCACGGCCCAGTGGGGGGTGGGGGGCTTCAAGCTGACACTTAGTGGTACCTTATGCATATGCATGGCTGCTCAGAAGCATCTTACTATATTGAAAAAATGTTTTTTCAACATAGTCTACATGCTGAAGTTGAAAAATATTGGATACTGGCATTTGCTCATGATTTTCATCCCTAATTATCAGTATTAAATATTCTCCGTTCTCTTTTGCTGGCTAAACTTTCTAGTGAAGTGCACTGAATGGAAGCCTTTCTTGCTAAAGTACTGTGACCTCTATTTTCATTCTAGGTCTCATACTCAGAAATTCAAAAGCCTTTGTGCTCTCAGTCCTTCGGTGGCGTTGCCTACTCAGTCATTCTCCTTGCCAGCAGCAATGGGCTGAATAAATTTAGATAAATCTCCAGCACTATTGTTTACTTGTTATGACTACCACATAAAGTATTTTCCAATTCTTTTCTTGTGTTTCTTTTTTTTTTTTATTTTTGGTCATTGATGTCATATACTTCACCAATCCATGTGCAACTTGGAGTGCTTGAAGCCCAACACAGCAGATTTTTGTCCTTGGGGGAGTATCAAACTTCATAAAATTTGACACACTGCATTGCTACCACATTCTTTAGAAGCATGTTATATTTGAGAAATTTAGTCGATGCAGTGCTGCAATTGACACACTTCAACATATCAAAAGTGCTTGAGCTAAAGTTTTGAAAGTTGGTATGTTTACACTGTTGAATATGCTCACATTTTGTCCTGGGGGAGGGGTGCCGCCAGATGATGTCACCACAACAAATTCCTTGGTTTCTCTGACATAGTTTGGCCTATCTTACAAAATAATTTGGACTCGTGATTGTGCTCTATCTGCCGTTGTTCTTCTAGCGCTGCCCAGCGAGGCAGATAGAACTCATCATGACTGTCGCATGGCACAAAGCCACTGCCTTCATTCTCTCTACGTCAAGACTCCTTCTAAGTAGTAAAAGCATCGGGTTCATCTTCACAACGGAGCGATGTTTTCGCAGCCAAAGCTGAGCGTTACCCTCTTCCCCGAGTCCAGAGTTGTCGTGAGGTTTTTAGAACTTAAGTAAAAGGACTGTCAAGAACGATTTACCCTCAGTTAAAGGACTGTCCTCTGTTGAGTTATCGATAAGCTTGTGTTTTCAAAAAACAGTTTGTTCCCTGTTGTTTTTTTTCTCATACTCTCATACATATTTCTCATACTTCTTCTGTGTCCTCCTTCCTTGGAGCTCTGACATGACCCCATGTTAGTTAACTGAACATTAATTCCAGGCATATTTGCATATTGTGGTCACATGACAACATATTTTGTACCTGTGTTCATACACCTGGCCCTGTGTGTTCTTTCTATTGTTGATTAATCCTCAAAACAGTACATTAGTGATGTATTTGATAGTCACATACATTCACATTCTTTGACAAATAAAAAGTTTGACAATAAGTGCAAAAATGTTATACAATGAACCAAGGAACGCATCCCCTTTCAACAAAAAGAAATACAGCTGAGAAACACGTAGAAACAGGCTACTACTTTGAAAGCCATTCTTTTTAAAGAATGACATTGTGATTGTATTTTCCATTTGATGTACTGTTCAGATGAAGAGGTGTGTATGACACAGGCATGCCAAATTGACCCTCCATGTGTGTAAACTGTGTAATTTGATTAACAGAGCTGCTTTGTGAGTTCAGATATTGATTGGACACGGTAGGTGTGTGATTGCAATTCCGGGATTGTCTTTCACTTTTGTGCACCTGTGGCCCTTAAATCTGGCATTCAGTTTCCTGTTTGTTTTGTTTGAAAATTGACTTAATCATTACATGCCTCGTAATTACGTAACAGGCCCTTTATTCCGATTTCAAGTGTTTGGCTTTAGTTGGACAAATATTAAGTAGACGAATGTTTTGAGCTCAGCATTGCCAGCTTATTTTGGACATCATGCAATCATGACATGTGCCTAGTGGTCGTGAATAAATGGCTTACCTGTTTTGAAAACACCTATTCTTTACACTTAACTTTACAGTGTGTGAAAATGTCATGATGAATGGGCCAAAAGAGAATGCCTAGACTCTCATATAACTCAGATACACAAGACTTCTGCACAATTAATATAATACTGTTGATATTATAATAATAAATGCTATATTAGAGTATATTATAGAGTTTGCTCTCTGCACCCTTAGCTTAGGTTTTAACTGTTCCACACTATTTGAACTGTGCAGTGCCAGATTTGTCAGCAAATTCACTAACATTGAAGGATTGATGATACTGCAAGATCCAGACACCAGCATACCAAATCCTTGGGGATCATTCATAAGCAGTTCATCATCAGTAAGAATCATTTATCACTGCCCCAACACATGTCAACCTAAGGCTACTCATTCAACCTATCAGTGAGAGGAATGAAGGGCACTGGGGCCTGTCCTATCTGGATGCAGGGTTGCGATCTCATTCGACCCGCCTTAGGTTTGCTTCCTGTGCCCTGTCAGTCACCCAGAATGAGGCACTCAATATGCGCTTTGCATGTTAGTTAGCTGCAAAAAAATCAAGACAGCTGTATTCCATTTGTGGGCTGAGAATGACAACTGATGATTAACACCTTGTGCTAGCTGATACAAATCCAATAGCCTTGAAATATCTTCTTTGATGCTGAATTCACATTGTGATCCATACAAGAAATGCAATGGCAACAGCTGGCTGGTCTGATGGCTAGGGAGTTGGCCCTGTAATTGGAAGGTCCCTGGACTGTCAGTGGTGCCACTGAGGTACCCTCAAAGAAAGCTGCAGTCCCTATACATTGTGTCGCTGGCTGCCCACTGCTTTACTCGAGTCAATGGGTTAAATGGAAAAACAGTTTCACACTGTGTGCTTTGGTGTGTTCACGTATTGCAAATGGAAACTTTACAATATGGGTAATAATATTCCACAGCCATGACACAGCTAAACCAGATTTATTATATTTATTTTTACTTTTCAGAGATTTCAGGTATTTTTTTTTATCTATGTGTTAACCCTCCATTCTAGCCCACCCCCCAGATACAGAGAGCCTGAGCCTGAGTTAATAAGCACAGTTTTTTTTCTTCTCTGAAGCGACTGGCCTCAGTAAGTGTGTCTCCCAGCAGTGACAGAATACAGCATTATAATGCAGGGCGCTGAGCAGTGGATGCCTGCCATGAGTGTCTTTATTAGTGAAATACAGTTGCCCTAGGTCTAGACTTACTGAAGAAAGCAAAGTGAAGGCTCTTTCTGATGTATCACAAAGGCTCTTTTAGCAGGGCTCCAGTAGCTGACATTTTACGCATTCATTTTGATGCCAAGCACACACGCAAACACACACACATACACACACACACACACACACACACACACACACACACACACACACACACACACACACACACAC